>BQNB010096764.1:2369-18695 GCA_026074375.1 Tanacetum coccineum | reverse complement strand
ATCCTTTATAACCCTTAATTAAATCTTGCAAGCACTTCCAAGAAAATCAACCCAACCTATCAACAAAACCAACAACTAAAATCTACACATAAACCACCAATCATCAAATACAACAACTCCATTTCTAGATATATTAAACCTTCACAACAAGCCTCTGAATCAGCCCCTAAGGTTGTTATAAAGGTGGTTTTGATAGAGATTTAACACTAATAGCACAACCTAGCATATGAAGGCCTTTCACTTGGATGTATTTTTATCAAGAAAATTTAATGATGATGATATTGAGGAGGAGGAAAAGGGACGACATCAAGAGAGAAAAAGAAGAGAGATGTGAGTGGTGATGATACTATGAGAAGATGGGGTGAATTTTGAGTGGTTTTGACCATTGCATACATGCAATAGGTAGCAACATGTGTCCTAGACACATGCTTACCCATTTGACACGCCACCAAGGAGGTGGATTTTACCACTATAAAAATTTTATTAGTTATAATTTTAGTATTTAGGGTATAAATTTAGAATAAATGGGTAGTTTTGGGGCTAACGGGTATTAACGAAAAATATTCCGAGAGTTAAGGCGGAACCACGAAGTAAAAAATGAATAAAATAAAATTAGTTCTACATCATTCGGGATAATTTTCTAAAAAATTAAATTACATAGAGCGCGTAGACTAATATTTAGTCTAAAGCCGGGTTCACTTTTAACAAACGTTTTATTACGAACGCGAGACAACCTATTCGGTTAATCGAAAAATAAACTTTACTCCAAAGTAAATTAAATAAATAATGTATAAATTAAAATAATGATCTGGAATTTACGGGGTATATATAATGGGAATATTTAACTACATGGGACACGTAGACGGATAAAAATCCTTGTTACGGCTCAAGCTTAGCTAGGAATGCAGAATTCACTAATCGGGTAACTAGTAAAAGTAAATTTTTCTCAAAGTAAAAATAGAAATACAATATGGGCTAAGATAATGACCTTGAAAGATACATAATGTCACAGCCTTCCCACCTTAAGGGAGCGCCGTCCTGGTGCTCAATTCGCCTTATTCGTCGTTGATTTGTTTGCAAAGAGGGGAAGATACTTGCCCTTGAACTGATTATCTCGCTCACCTGGGAACTCCAGTCCTCGTTTTGAATTTCAATGAACTTTGATTAGGGGAATGCAATTCTGCCTTAGCTATTTGACTTCATTGTTTATTATCTCTACAGGATCCTCGATAAAGCGTAGCTTGTTGACCAATCGAATTTCATTTAGCGAAATGACAAGGTTTTCACTACGTAAACATTTCTTTCAATGCAGGGGCTAAAGCTCCTATCTTCAAATTATGCGTCAAAACATGTTCTAGGGGTTCAATAATACAATTAAGCAAGACAACAACGAATATTGAATACATAATAGTTAATACATAAAATGTCTGCGATGTGTGTGTCGGTACGGATCAGTTGTTATGAAAAACCTATATAAAAGGATTGAATATCTGTATTGATTAGGAGTCAAGTGAAAATGAGGAATTAATAAATCGTAATGATAATCAGAGAAGAATATGTCAAGTACAATACATATCAAGATCGAAAAATGAGTTTCTATTGATAAACAATGTGAATGGAGGGATCAAATAAGTTACTAATCTTCAAAGAAAGTGAATGCTAATACAAAGAGGTTATAATAAGTTTGGTATTTTAGGAATGGAGAATCCCAAAAGAAAGATTAAATATTTATATGAACAAAGAATCGGATGACAATAATTAATGCAACAAAAGAATCAGTAGATCATAAAAATATGTTCATAAAATTGTAAGGAAATCAATGAGAGTACATGAAGAAACAATAAAAGATATTACGAGTATGTAAAATATAAACATGTCAACGAATTAAGAGCATACGTAAGAATAACATCCGTATAGATGTACTAATGATCAAAAGAATGAATATAAAGAATGATCCGTATAACAAATTACGAATCAAAGAAGTAATGAAGGATCATTTGTACAAATAATTAAGTAAACAAAGAATCAATTGAACATAATAAAGGTAGACTAGATGTAGATGTCAAGAATATCAAATTACAATAATGTTCAAAAGAAATGAACATAAAGAATTATGAAAGACTATAGAGAGTCATTCGTGAAGTTAACCCATGCAACGAGGGTATTAATACTAATAGTTAAAAGAGGCATATTTCAAAGAAACAATATGTCAAAGATGTTAAACGATATAAGTGAACTAATTGCGTGAACAATTAATTATTTAAAGGGAGTTAATGCCAAATAGCTAAAACAAGCACATATGAAGGAAATGGTATATCAAGGATGTTAAAATGGGATATGAGAAGTTAATTGTACAAACAATTAAATATTAAAAGGAGTGGATATATCCGTACCACAAAGCAAACAATACATCAAAAGTTTTCAAAGAAATGCTTTAAACAAAAAGGTCATCATTAGCTATGATGGTCAAAATTCTCTTTTTGGAGCGGGGCTGCTTGTTGTGTTGTTCCCAAATGATATTCCGGTCGAAAGACGTGACCTTCATTAGCGTGGTTTGTCTCGAGAGTCTTTATGCGTGATTCGTTCTCGACATCTCGGATCGTGTTCCACTTTTGGTAAAAGAGCATGTCAGCCATACGTTGGGCTATGAGTCGCTTGGTATCTGCTAAACTTTAGCAATTGTCTTCTTGGCGGCATGATTCTACAGAATCACAAAAAGTAGGGAGAAAAGAATGAGTTATGTTCCAAAAGTAGGCGTTCTCAGACGACACGTTACGAGGGAATTGATTAATAGTCGTATTCCAGTTAACCGACATGATTCAATGCGGTGGGTTTCATGATGGCGTATGCGTCTCAGAAGTACGAGACAAATGTTCAGTTCGGAGTCGATTAATAAAATAACCGGTGGGATCGACAAGCTATGCCGAGTTTCGATATCATCATGAAGAGAATTTAGCAAAGTCATGAAAAAGTTTTGGAGATCATCGTATCACTCACGATATCTTGAAATAAACGAAACGATTGTGCCATTCACAACGTCTTAGAAGAGATTGAGTATTTACATCGACAGCTGTTATATAAAATATAGAGGCACTCTACAAAGTAGACATAAGTGACCGTAAATAGTCAACATTTATATAAATTACTTTTATATAAATAGATAGTGGTACTCACGAAGATAATTGTAAGAGATCAAAAAGAAAGTAGTTCATCTATATAAGTATCCTTATATAATACTAGTATTGATGCTCGAGGGAGTAAATTGAGAAATCAGGAAGTATGCGCGCACATATATCGGATAAAACAAGGAGAGACTCTAAATTTTGAAAAATAGTCATAGTCTAGGTTTTGAAAACGACCCAGTTCTCTATGACCAGTGCTCTGATACTAATCTGTAACACCCCCAAATTTTGGAACGGAACGGAACAACAACTTGGGGTGCTACTTCATAGTCCATACGCACAAGTTACAGAAAACGACCTCAAAAGAGACGTTTTAAAATAAAGTATCACATTTGATATATTAAAAACATTAGAGTTACACAGGTCCCAAATAGTTTTTGGTAAAAGCTACAAGAGTTTAAACATGACTCATATGTATATAGTAAAAATTGCATCGAATGTAAAAATAAACCAAGTCTTTAAAATTTTGATATCCGCGCAATACTCCCATCCAAGAAAGCATAAGCATACACACCTGAGATAAAACATGCTAAAAACGTCAACAATAATGTTGAGTGAATCCATAGAGTTTATAAAATTGAGTAATAAATCATAGAACACAAGTATAGTTCATCAAGGGACACTGTAACACATACAATGTATCATTCTAACATTATCGCATTGAGCTCAAGACACCGACGCGTTAGCACCACATATAAAATATATCCACAATTTGCCCCAACACTAGGTATTATTGCCTCATACCTACAATCCACTCAATACAAAACGCCTATTTGACAGGGTGTTCATAAAATGATCCATACCCCGGACGGGGTTGTCAAGCCTAATAGATCTATTTAATGTACTAGCGCTTACCTTGGAAGTTAATTAACGGTTCATGATATTAGAGACTTTGGCTATAGCAACTCATGCAGATAATCAAGTAACCGGGTCCAGCATACCATAAAATCACTTGTGTTCAATTTTCAAAACAAGCATGTATCTCCCTCGTGGGGTTTATAAAACAATTAAGTATTTAAAAGCGAGGCTATGAACTCACCAAGAAGCAATGAAGATCAGAATGTAAATGGATCGTCGGATGTGTGAGGACCTCTAAGTACCACCTAAAAGATATGGCACGACTTAGAATGATAAAGTAAAGTTCAATACGTAAAAACAAACAAAAGTTTGTTGACGTGTTTCCAAATGAAGCATGGCATTGCGTAAGGTTTTACAAAGTATCGATTACCTAAAATATGACGAACAACCTGACATAATATGAACTTAAACATGTACTCATTATCACCCTCTAACATCCTAGTTCATTAATGTTTTTAATCTCATTTTCAAGTTTGAATCAATACGTAAATTACAAAGTCTGAATTTACCCTAATTTTATAAACCTCTAATTCCTAATCCGTAAATGCTAAAAATATAAGGGTTTCGCCCACAGAAAGCATTTCGAGTCCATTTTCAAAAAATGCAGACCTCATATCTTTAAAAGTTCCAGAACCATATGAGAAAACTAATTTACCCCTGGTCATCCAAAACAGATTATTTCTAGAATTTTAACCTTTCACGAAAATGGACATAAATAACAATTTATGATAGCTATTAAAGTGAGGCCAAGTGGATATGTTAGGTCTATGTGCCTTTTACATAGCTCAACTTTTTAATCCAATATGTTAATGTAAAAATAATAGAGTTATACTCCTTTTCCCAACAGTGGTCCATATTTGCCTATTTGTAGTAAATCGGCCATATCTCACTCATCCGGAGGAGATAGGGCTCCATCCAATTCACCACATGTACTTTAAACATATGCCAACATGTCTATCTAATTTATCAGGTACCCCATGATCAAAAATATTTTATACTTTGTCCATCTAGATACTGATGTAAAACTGCCTCAATTCCACTTTACCAAAACCTAGTCTAACAAGTTTTTGACCTCACCAAAGTCCACAGAATGCCATAACACATTATTTAACACACTTACAATCATAAAATACATATTTTTACCGTAGATAATCAAATCAAAAATAACTTTTACAAGAGAAATTAAAAAAAATAAAGTAGAGCCTTACAATAACAAAAGTGACCACAATAATCTACACCACCTCTACACCTTATTTCTCCAAGTCATAACCCACCAACACAAATCAATAACTCCAAACAATACATAAGAACTCAGCCTCAGTACTCCATTTTACCTAAGCTAATAGTCCTTTATAACCCTTAATTAAATCTTGCAAGCACTTCCAACAAAATCAACCCAACCTATCAACAAAACCAACAACTAAAATCTACACATTAACCACCAATCTTCAACTACAACAACTCCTTTTCTAGATATATTAAACCTTCACAACAAGCCTCTGAATCAGCCCCTAAGGTTGTTATAAAGGTGGGTTTGATAGAGATTTAACACTAATAGCACAACCTAGCATATGAAGGCCTTTCACTTGGATGGATTTTTATCAAGAAAATTTGATGATGATGGTATTGAGGAGGAGGAAAAGGGAAGGCATCAAGAGAGAAAAAGAAGAGAGATGTGAGTGGTGATGATACTATGAGAAGATGGAGTGAATTTTGAGTGGTTTTGACCATTGCATATGTGCAATAGGCAACAACATGTGTCCTAGACACATGCTTACCCATTTGACATGCCACCAAGGAGGTGGATTTAACCACTATAAAATTTTTATTAGTTATAATTTTAGTATTTTGGGTATAAATTTAGAATAAGTGGGTAGTTTTGGGGCTAACAGGTATTAACGAAAAATATTTTGAGTTAAGGCGGAACCACGAAGTAAAAACAAATAAAATAAAAATAGTTCTACATCATTCGAGATAATTTTTTGAAAAATTAGATTACGTAGAGCGCGTAGACTAATATTTAGTCTAAAGTCGAGTTAACTTTTGATAAACGTTTTATTACGAACGCGAGACAACCTATTCGGTTAATCGAAAAATAAACTTTACTCCAAAGTAAATTAAATAAATAATGTATAGATTAAAATAATGTCCTGGAATTTACGGGGTATATATGGGAATATTTAACTACATGGGACACGTAGACGGATAAAAATCCTAATTACGGCTCAAGCTTAGCTAGGAATGCAGAATTCACTAATCGGGTAACTAGCAAAAAAACAAGATTTCTTGATCAAAAACAGAGATGAATAATTGTTTTAGAAATACAACAACAATAAAAATAAGATTTCTTTTATTTTTAAAAAATAAATGCACTGACACGTACACTTATTTTTTAGAAAGCCCTGGTTGTGTAGCAAAGTATACACAAGCCTTTACATAATCATAAAGTAGATCATGCCCGAGAAATTTAATTCCTGTTGTGAGGTCATGTTATCTTTTTGACAAAATACTTGCCTTTAAGATGAAGACCGGGTTGCAGTCTGAAATAACTGCAAGCCAATGACATGTTTTGAAAACATTTATAACTTCTGCTCGAACTTTATTTACAGCTTCGTGTCATTATTAAATGACATTTTTAAAGCCGTAAATATTATCGATTCTAGAAGACATGTCATGAAAAACATATATTTTGGTATTTTCTGATTTTTTATTTTCTATTTGATTTTCTAGCTTTATATTTTTTGAATCTTCTTTTTGTAAAAATTTTCTAAAAAAGGAAAATTCGTTTTGAGTTTTTCTGACTTTCTGTATTTACATAGGATACAAGAAGATTTTCCACCATCACTCTTCTTCTTCTTCTGCCAGACTTCTCAGCGTTTCAGGAGACATACTTCTCATTCCAAGCTTGTTGATAAGAAATTCAAGTCTTTCTTGACCCAATGCCTTGGTAAAGATATTTGCCAGCTGATATTCTGTTCTGACGAAGTATAACTCAACCACACCATTTTCCACTTGTTCTTTTATGAAATGGTATCTGATGTCAATATGCTTGGATCTTGAGTGTTGAACGTTGTTACAGCATAAAGCAATAGCACTTTTGTTATCACAGTACAAAGGTATTTTGTTGAATCCAAGGCCATAGTCTGTTAGTTGTGATCTCATCTACATGATTTGAGCACAACATCCGAATAGGGCTATCTATTCAGCTTTTGTACTGGATATGGTTGTGCTTTCTGTTTCTTAGATGACCAACTGACTAATCTGTCACCCAAGAGTTGCATACTGCCAGATGTACCTCTTCTGGTATCTTGGCAACCAGCATGAACAACGTTTGCAAAACCTGTTAGTGCAATACATGAATCCTTCGAATACCAGAGACCCATATTAATGGTTCCTCTTAGGTATCGAAAGATTCGCTTAACTGCATGTAAGTGCTTTTCGGTAGGCTTAACTTGATACCAGACACACATGCATACAACAAATACAAGGTCTGGCCTATTGGCTGTCAGATACATAAGGGAACCAATCATTCCACGATAACATGTAGGATCAACTTCTTTCCCTTGTGGAACCACATCCAGATTGGATTTCTCCACCATAGGAGTATCCACCGGGTCACTGGTTTCCATACCATATTTTTTAATTATTTCAAGAGCGTATATAGATTGGTTAAGAAAGATGCCTCTGGGACTTTGATGTGTTAATAAAGCTTTAAATTTATAATACTAGTTTTAACTGATTTCCAACTAACACACGGGTAAAGTGAAACCTCCGTTAATAGCATAGATTTAGGATAAGACCAGGTCATTCCACGAGATTGGTGTTTATGAAAAAGTTTATTAGTTTTGCAAAGGGAATCTTTCAAATTTGTCACGAATCTAAAGATAAAAGTAAGATATATTTCAAGATTAAAAACAATGTTTATATGGGAGACAAGAATGATAAAGGATAAACTTGGAGAGATAACGAGTTCAGGAATTTAAGTATAATCTGATAAATGAACGGGTAGTTTATTCAAAAGATTATTTATTTAGGATACCAAAAAATCCTTTAGGCCTTTACTTTTGATTATGAAAAATGCTTTAAGTCTAATTTACGTTTGTAAAGTATAAATATAAACTTGCTCAACCAAGTTCGTTAGACATGAAGGTGAGCGTTAAACATTTGTATTCTTGGGTAAATGATCATTTTATTGGCAAATCCTCACAAGGCTAACAGAAGGAGCCTACACTGATTTGTCCATAGACAAAACCAAACTCGAAATTCAAGCACTTCTAAGTCAGAGTCATTTTGCGACCTATTATTCCCCCAACTAAGTATGTGTGATAAATATGATTATTATGTGACCAAGAATAAAGAAAAGTCAAGGTTCATTCATTTTCTGTTACCAAAATCATTAGTTATCCAAGTTTAACCATCATTATCCTCATAATACCCACATTAAACATGATAAGACTACTCCATAATGATGAAGGTAAAACACATAACAAGCAAGTCAATTTTAGTAAACATCATATTCAAGAAGATTAACAAGATTATACCAAATGCAAGAGCAAAAATTAGTTATTTCACATGAATTCTTCAAGAACTTCCTTCTTATATTCAGAATAGAACCTGGAAACCAACAATAATTCTATCACAATTGTTGTTAGCTTCTAAATAACTTCATTAGTACTCTATGCAACTGATTACAACCCAGAAATTAGAAGAACTTATGAAAGATTTTACTTCTAAATCCTAAAATACTTCTAAAACTTATCACTAGAAAGAATACTTCATTCTTGTTGTTGTTTGTGAATTGGGATGTGTGAGATTATTGTGGTGTTAAGATATGTTAAAACCCTAAGATTAGGCTCCTTTATATAGCCTCCAAGTAGCTCAAGTGGTGCACCAAAGCAAGTGAAAAGCCACACTCTTCAATGCAAGTTTTAATGAGTTTTGTGTAACTGCAGGCTGAAGTGCGCCGCACTTCATAAGGAAGTGCGTCGTACTTCTCCTTAGCATTCAATTTTCTCTTTCCCCGTCTAAAAGTATGCCGTACTTTTAGAACATGTGTGTCGTACTTTGGCGTTTATCATTTAATACTTCCTTCTTTAACTTCTAGATCCTTCTTCTAATGGTCGTTAGTCCATTTAACAAATATCTTTTGCGTTCTTAGTCCTTTTTGTGATCTTTGGTCCTGAAACAACTGCTACACAAATAAGTACCTAATCACACGATATTTAACATATTTATATAGATAATTTACATATTAATGAGGGATAACTTATGTATATTTAGAGCGTTATCAAATCCCCTCTTACATAGCTGTTGCTTGCCCTCAAGCAATCAAAGCGAAAATATTTAGTCAAGTCAATGATCACAAGCATAAGATAACGCGACAAAGCAACTCTTGAAATTTTTAAGGATTGTTCAAACTTACTCAATTTAGTGAAGTAAATGATACGTGTAAGTCACTCAAACAGTCAGTCATGATTCATTCAAATCACCATAGGCTTGTACAAGAAACTAAACTGCACCGACATGGTATAAGCACCAAACATAAACATCAAAAAAGGTTACTATTAATATTTTTAGGTTTTGTAGTATCAAACGATATTATGATAGAATTATAATCCACCTTATCCGTAATTATTCTGACTTTTCCTTCCATTTTTGGCTTATTCTTGCCTTATTTGTTTTTCTCTTCTTTTTTTCAAGTGGGGAAACTTGCTTTCCCCCATACTTATGATAAGCATACTACTTCAAACGAACTTAGAATTTTGCAACCTTCGCACTTCATTATAATAGCAATACCAACGTTTACGTGCATCAATTCATACGGATAAAATTTTAGATAATTGAATCAGAAAACTTTTTGACAATGTTTATTCATATTTATATTTTTGTATTTTTATATATCCTCTTAATAAATTAAATGTTTATACCACGCGAACGTGATCTTACTACGGTATCGTAAAGATCTCAAGCACAAGCTTTGGAATTAACAAATCACCGGCACACTCATACAATTTTTAACCGATACCAATGCTTCAGAAAAGGCGACAAACTACAAATACACAACCGTAACGACGGATGAGACACTTGTAATTGCATTCAAACCTTAACTCCAGAAAGCTAGAAGTAAAAATTATCTTAGATATCAAAGATGGATACCTGAATTCTTTAAGGTTTAAATCTCATAATTTTTGGGGTAGTAGGTTAAATATGCCAGTAATGTTATCAATCCAGAGTCAGATTTGCTTCAATCCTGAGTCAGATTTGCTTGTTGTGATCATTGAAAATGATAAGTTTTTAAAGTTTTTTTTAATTTTTTAATAGTTTTTTATATATTTTTTTGTTTTTGAAAAAAATTATATATATATATATATATATAATATTATATATTTATATAATATATCATAGATATATATATATATATATATATATATATATATATATATATATATAAGTCATTTTTCTATATTTATCTCTCTCCCATACTTAATATGAGCATTGTCCCTAATGCGAGAAATATTATAGAGAAAAGATGAATGGGAAAAATGAATCATAAGATAATACTTCCCTTGTTTTATGATTTCATCAGATGGTACAAAGCTGAAGATAGAGTCTTCGTACATGAATTCTTACGGTCTTTCACCTGTTAATTCTATAATAATAATTCACAGCAAAAAAACACACAATGCAAACACAAACATATATAATAAAAAAGTGTTCAATAGTAGAAATGATAGTATGAAATAGTTTGGATGCCAATCAAGGCGTATCACACTTGACAAGAAATAAATAAAAGAGTTTTTAGAATTTATTTTAAATCCATGACCACAAATGGTCACCAAACCAAAGTGTTGTTATCTTTGTATTACTCCTGGTTATCCTGCTGTTGTTGCTGCTCAAAGTAGTTTGGTGGATTATATGGGTCACGCAGTGTAAATCCATAATGCGAAGCTATATGGTCTAGAACACTAGCATATCTGTCTGAATGATAAGACTGCCTACGCGTCATCCTCTCTATTTCACCTATTCGAGTCTCTAATTGGCTTATCTTGTCATACAAATCAGAAGTAGTAGGGCGTGAAGCCCTTGGTGTTGCTACTCTTAGAATACTAGGTGCAATCTCTTCGGGTATCAACCTTCCATTAGAGCAGATCAATTCTCTAAGGATGTTGACATCTAATGTTGTGCTATAAGTAAGGGCACTTAGCCCATTTAGCACCTCATCGCTTAATATACCGAGTCTTTTCGCAATCCTTGTCACAAACTGTCCACAGCAGATCAAACTTTCTCTTTGTGTTCCAACTCCCTTTTTCTTCATCCACTTAGCAATCAACCAAGTAACATTAGCATATCCATTCTGGTAGTTGGACTCAAACATACTCAATAACCATAACTCATTCTTATGTACTTTGTCATAACCTGTAGTTCTTTGACATAAACCATATGTAATCATTTTTTGCAAAACATTGAGCACAGGTTTCCTAATTGTTTTGGCTGAGCTCCTAGACAAGGTCAATGTTTCCTCACTGCTAATATTCAGCCAATACTGATCAACACTAAAATCATCATCATTCCTAAGACCTCCAATGAAATAGGTCTCAAATCCATAATCCCGAATTTCAGCATCGGTATACAAACCTAAACGTTTAGCAAAATCTAGAATACTCATAGCATAAGCTTTACCACACAACCTAAATTTTATTTCTTTCTTTGTCATTAATTCATCATCGGCCACAGCTTCATCAAACTCAAAAGTTGCATAAAATTCATGACATAATTATGTGTAAATTGGCTCATTAACATCAAAAGCATGTTTCCATGCCTCGGATGTAAACATCACTTCATCACTTCCCATTTCGTTCACCCTAACCTCCAACATATCTTCAATAGCATTACCACATCCAAGGGTGTTCAAAACGTTCCAATCTACAATGAAAGGAGAGTAAATTTGTTTTGATAGGTTACAACTAGGTTGGTGTTATACATATTCTTAAGTGTCAAATTACAATTCCCCCATAACAAGAATTCATGAAGCACACACCCCATCAAAGCTTCTTTCATATTTTTGGTAATTCGGGCTCTTTTTGGACGTAATGAGAAAGAACCGGCTTCATCATCATGCGTTCCAATAGACTACACTCAAAACATCATCAAAATAAGTAAATATTAGTGTTAGAAAGATTAGGTGGTCAACGGACATGTTTAGGACAGTAATTTAACCTTCCTGCCCTGTTTTTCGAGTCAAAGTGTGTCGTACTTCATACGAAGCGCGGCGTACTTTCTGGGGTTTTATAAAATTTTCTTACATAAAACTTATCTTTTTATTTGTTTTTAACTGAGTTTTTTTTAAAACAGGTTCTAACAACCCTAAGTTAAATAACAAAATTAATTAATCAAAATTTTAATTATAACTTTAACATAATTCTAGTTATTGAATCATACTAAAAACACAAATTCTAATGGTTGCTTCAAAGATATTTTAACAACTATCATTAGTTATATATTCATTCTAACAAATCCTAAGCAAATATATCAAATTAAATTGAAAGTAACTGAAAAAAAATAACAAATAACAGACATACCCTAGGCATTGTTAGGGTTTTGAAGGCTTAAGGTTCGAATTTTTATGATGAATTACAGATTTTAGAGTTTTATAATTTAGGTTGAATTTTAAATATGGAAAATATACTATTTTATTTGTTTCTCGCTCAAAAGTGCGGCGTACTTCTGAGAAAAAGTTTTCTCAACTACTGTACAATAGTAGAATTTTGATAATAACATATAATTTCACTAAATATTTCATAGAAACTTATTTTCACTGATAATAATACCAAAGATTACATAGCTTTGATTTAAACATAAACTTTAAACATAAAAAAGTAAAATTTAAGGGAATATGAAAAGTGCTCCTTTATTTCGATCATAGTGATTTTTTTTATTCTGGGAACCAGTTAGGTGACATCACATCACTCAACTTATGATACTTTGATAGTTTCCTTTTTGTTGGCTTGGTTTTGAAACCTTGATCATACACGTTTCCATAGGGGTCTGTTAATCTAATTTCAGCATGCCACTGTCCATCCTCTTCTTCTTTCTTATAAAAATTCCCCGTTGATAGAAATATAATGCCTAAAAACATTATTAATATCTTTCACATCTTTACGTTTTGATAATCACAAAATATAAAAACGTTCAACGTAAAATTAAATGTAAATAAGTAATTAGGAGTAAATTCCCATTTCAACATTTACATCACTTAAAGGTATGAATAAATAAATGCTTAATGCAAATTATGATCAAATGAAATTTTTATTCAACCTCAAACTTTTATAAAATATTATAAACATTTTTATAAACATCACAAAACATTTTCTACGTTTAAAAGAAAAGTTTTATTCAAAATAAACATTTTAAATTTCAAATTTTCGAACCTAAAACGGCTAGAAAAAGTCCAGTAAACACCTCCCCTGAATAGGACAAAAAGGGGAGCGTCTGAAAATGGGCGGCCCCCTTAAATACATGGGCGGCCCCCTTAATTATAAGGGGGCCGACACCCTATTTAAGGGGACCGGCCATAGACCCCGCTCCTCCAGCTTGTCCTATAAATACTGGACTATTCCCCAACATTTTTCTCACCTCTTTGCACAAAGTTTTCTCAGATCTAAAACCTCCTTTCAAACCCTTTCCTTTGATCACTTAACTTATTATAAGTTTGTTTAAAATGTGATCCAATCATCCATCCATTGAAGTGCAAGAGAAGAACTTTCGTTATCATTAAGATACGAAGTTATGTAGGCTACTTAGGGCATTCGTGACATGTCTTACATTCACAATGTATAGATCGAGTCCATGTATTCCAAACTTGTGTAATTGCTTGATCATGGTGATCATGGTGTGTATTGTAGTTAGATCGTGGTGATCTTACCAAGTAGTGTTAGATAGTTGTGATATAAGTAGTGTGGTGAAGTGAAGTTGTGAAGTTGTGAAGAAGTTGTGAAGTTGGGAAGAAGTCGTGAAGTTGTGAAGTCGTGAACAAGTCGTGAAGTCGTGTTGTGATAGATTGGTTCTAGCTAAGATTAGAACTCGACATTTAGCTTTGTGTCGTAAATCGGTGTAAGCAACGTTGTGTACGGTTTTCTCCGCCTTAAGGGAGCTTGTTGACTAGTGAAGTAACTCTCGAGTTGGGTACTCGGGGAGTGGAGTAGGGCGAAGAGGTGCTTCGTGACCGAACCACTATAAATCATCGTGTCCGGTTTGCATTTCCTTTCACTTATCTCTTTACATTTATACTCGCATTTATCGCTTTATATTTATACTTGCAATTGTGTGATGTGTTGATTATATAGTTTTAATTATGTCTTGAATAAATGTGAATATTGTGTGTTGGTTTGTATTGTTGTAAATCGATGTATTAATATGTGTATATAACTCGTATGAACACTCATCATATTGTATCACGCTTGATCGGTAATTTGATACGAAACATTTTAAGATTTTTAATGGAAACGTATTCACCCCCCTCTACGATTTCCACAATTGGTATCAGAGCCACGTCGCTCTAATTTTCAAAACAAATGGTTTTAAAAATTGAGTACGATCCATGTATCAAATTACCCATTAAGGGGGATTAAATATGAAAAGTGTTTTGTTGATTAACTTGTATTAGTTTTGATGTTATATACACTAATTATACTAGCTCGAGATAAAAATGATGCTTAAAATAAGTGTTATATGTTCGGTATCAAATTCAGAAAGTTGTACACCTTTCTATAAGTTGTTCCCTAAAAGTTACTCTCGAGTTCCACACTAAAAACACTAAATATGAGTTTGTATTTATAATAAAACAATCGCGGCGACGTCTCTTGTAAATCCAGACGCCATCTCCAGGCCGAATGTTTTCATAGGTTTCTTTAAGACGGGCTACTATTAGATGAGACGTCACAAGAAAAATCCAGACGCCTCGTCACAACGTATTGGTGACGACCGTCATCCCACCGTTGTAAGGCCTTTTCATCATAAGGATTAGTTAGTAGAAATGTAATCATCGTACCGATCTTGTCCAAAATGAGCCCAAGTCACGTGTATTTCCTCCAAATGCCATCCAAGTGCTAAAAATACAAAAAGAAACGATTAAGCACGTATTTAGAGCATATTTGCATGATTTAGGAGGTTAAATAGCCCCAAAAAAGTGTATAAAATTACATCTCATCAAAAATACATATAGTAAACTAGTTATTTGTACTTTTCTTTCTTGCTCTTAGAAATCTCCGAGTCCTTTTGAAGTACTTACCTACATAAAATTAATTCAAGATAGCCGTAAGCTCGTCTAAAGGAGTGTTAATAGACCTGGATTCTTCTATTGTTCGGTACATTTTCTGACGCCATTTATGTAGTAAGAGACCTCAATAATTCTAACATGGAAAACGACTATGAAAAGAGTTCATCCAGTGGTTTTAGTGATGAATACATAGTATTAAAAATATCAAAACACAATCAAATAATGGTCATCATCAACAAAACTAGTAAATTATTCCATATTTTTTTAACAAACAACCTATTTTGTTAAATCTTACATTTAGAGATCCTTCGACCCTCATGGTGTCTTTATTTAGAATTACACATGCTTTACAATTAGGTAAGTGACCAAGAAATATGCCTTCGGTAGATTTTTGGTCAAATTTGGTGAGTTATTCCTTAGTATTAAGAATGAAACATTTACTACCGAAAACCTTAAAATATATAAGGAGGGCTTTTTACCTTTGAAAAGCTCGTAAGGAGTTTTTCCAAGGAAAGGTCTAATTAAGATCCTATTCGAGAAATATGTAGAGGTGTCGATATCCTTAGACTTCACATAAGTTTCAAAACGGTTTTTCCAATAAATAAAGCTATTAGTCTCAAAGAGAGGTGCTCGTTGCATAGATTGGCCTTATTTGTAGTTTTCTAAATCCATTATCGTTTTAAAGATTTAAAATATAAAATATTTTAAAAACTTTGGTAACCTAGATCTTGATGCCAATTGTGGAAAACTAGAAGAGATAGTTGAATAGTTTTCTTGTTTTAAGATTTACTTTTCAAAATTTTGTTATGATCTTATGTGAAGTTTGCACAATATTGATGTTTTGGTTAGTAAATAAATGTAATGAAAGAAAGTAAAGAGTTGGAGAGATTCAACCAAAACACGATTGTTTATAGTGGTTCGGCTACAAGGACACCTTCCTTGCCCTACTCCACTCCCTGAGTCACCTACTCGAGAGTTCGTAAACACTAGTCACCAATATCCTTTAACCGG
>BQNB010096763.1:0-20387 GCA_026074375.1 Tanacetum coccineum | reverse complement strand
GAAACAATGGTTAGGGAAACCAGAATAGAAACGAAGCTCATCCTAGATTGTACGGGTTAGAAGGAGATGCAGTTGTCCAGGACAACAATGTTGTCACGGGTACGTTCCTCATCAATAATCATTATGCATCTGTCTTGTTTGATTCTGGTGTTGATAGAAGTTTCGCGTCGACCACTTTTAGTGAATACCTTAATATTATACCCACTACTCTAGATACTGTGTACCATGTCGAATTAGCTAATAGAAAGTCTGTAGCAACCGATACCATCTTACGAGGGTGTACCCTAAACTTGCAAAACCATCCCTTCAACATTGATCTAATACCCATAAAACTTGGAAGCTTTGACGTCATAATCAGAATGGATTAGTTGTCAGAATACCATGTAGTGATCGCATGTCACGAGAAACAAGTTCGTATTCCTTGCAAGAATGAAGTGCTGGTGAGACAAGGAGTTAGAAGCGAATCCAGAATGAGCATCATTTTGTGTATCAAAACTCAGAAATACATAGAGAAAGGATGTCCAGTGTTCCTGATTCAAGTAACGGAGAAGGGAACAGAAGAGAAGCAACTTAAAGACTTACCTATCATGATAGATTTTCTGGAGGTCTTTCCTGAAGACTTGTCTGGACTCCCACCCGCTCGTTAGGTTGAATTTTAATATGATCTAGTGCCTGGAGCTGTACCAGTTGCATGTGCGCCTTATAGATTAGCGCCGACCAAGATGAAAGAATTATCAAATCAATTGAAGGAGCTATCAGACAAAGGGTTCATTAGACCAAGTTCCTCGCCTTGGGGAGCTCCGGTACTATTTGTCAAGAAGAAGGACGGATTCTTCAGGATGTGCATCGATTACTGTAAGTTGAATAAACTTTCCGTGAAGAATCGATATCCGTTACCCAGAATCAACGATTTGTTCGACTAATTATAAGGATCGAGCGTCTATTTAAAGATTGACCTAAGATCTGGTTATCATCAGTTAAGAGTTAGAGATAAAGATGTTTCTGAGACGGATTTCAGAACCCGTTACGGTCACTACGAATTTCAAGTAATGACTTTTGGGTTAACCAACGCACCAGTTGTGTTTATGTATCTCATGAACCGCATGTGCAAACCCTACTTTGATCAGTTTGTGATTGTGTTCATCGATGATATTCTCATTTATTCTCGCAAAGAAAAAGAACACGAAAAACATTTGAAGACAATCTTGGAGCTACTTAAGGAGGAGAAATTGTACGCTAAATTTTCCATGTGTGAATTTTAGATAAAAACGGTACAATTCCTTGGACACGTGATTGATAGTAAAGGCATTCATGTGGATCCCGCAAAGATCGAGGCTATTAAGGATTGAGCATCTCCTACCACTCCTACCAAGATACACCAATTCTTAGGTCTTGCTGGCTACTATCAGAGATTCATCGAAGGATTCTTAAAGATCGCCAAATCTTTAACCGAGTTGACATAAAAGAATAAGAAGTTTGATTGGGAAGAAGAGTAGAAGGCAACTTTCCAGCTCTTAAAGCAAAAACTCTGTGATGCACCAATTTTGGCACTACTTGAAGGTAGCAATACCTTTGTAGTCTATTATGACGCGTCGCATAAGGGTTTAGGTGATGTTCTAATGAAAAGAGAGTGAAGAATACTTGTAATCTATAACACATAAGGAACTATGAAGAAATCTAGAGAGAGAAAGGGGTTGGAAGGATGCTTCTAGTGAGAGAAAGTAAAGAGAAAATGGAATGTTAGATTATGTGAGAAAAACAACCAACCAACACCCTCTCCATGTGTGGAGAGGGTATTTATACACTTGATAGGGGTCAGCCTAATGGGCTAAGTCCATGGGCTTTCCATGAGCTTTTCCTAAGCTAGCATATCTAGTTTCCAAATATTACTCTACGAGCTATCTAAAGATATAATGGTAGTGACCGACACTTTTCATGTTCCTAACAATCTCCCCCCAAAAGAAGTCACTCCATTTTATAAAAACTTAAACCTAACATACTATGCTTTGTCTTCATTCTTGTGCTCGCAGACTTGTTTTCTTTACTTCGTCTTGTGAACATGATGTAGTGATCTTTGACTTTAGGCTAGAGCTTGTTTTGATAGGCTTGACTTGAATGTGAACTTGAACTTCTTTGAGATCATCAACCAAGCATAATCTCTTATCATCATCTTATGATCTTGTCGCCATCTTGTGCACTTGTGACTTTTGGACCGACATGCTCATACTATTCTTGAAAGCTTAAATAAGACATCTTTTTTGAAGATCTTTAACTATAACACTTCGTCATTTCGAGAAAGACGTTCGGTATCAGAGTGATGAAAACTTCTTTGAGATTCTTTGACTTTAACACTTCGTCACTTCAAGAAAGACGTACGGTATTAGAGTAGCAGAAGTCTTGAAACATGTACTTGAGCTTTCATAATGTCTTTACATATGTCGGTCGAGTATGAGCATGTGGTATTGGCTTCGACTTGTCATCGTGAAACTGCTACCACCGTCCGGAAATCTGCATAAATGGGTTAGTGATAAACAACATATATGGACGAAAGTGGCTTTGTCACTTCGTCGAATACGGTTGTAACAACCACAGTTCCCCGTTACTCACTATAAATACTGCCTGTGATTAGGTAGAATTTCAAAGAATCTCCTTGACATGGTTTCGCATCTGCACTAGCCGTTCTCATTACCGGAGCGTCTCAAAGCAGACAACACGGTAAGAGTGAACCGGTAAGTTACCATCTTCCCGATTTAGCCGTAAATTTGTGTTCAGCTTTCCTATGCCCAGATACCCTTGTGAGGCTTCCCATGGACATAAGATTGAAAATTGATTTAGAAAATCAGTCAATGTGTCAAGATGCAAATGGTTTTTATGACACACCAACAGTTTTACCTTTTTCAAAATTCATTCGTCAATTCATAAGCTGGATCGAATCGATATCCAGTATCACAAGTTTGATCCATGTAGGATCTCACAAGTCACCTACCAAGAGATTGTTTGATGTTGGCTCAAGCAGGATTTCCATCTTCACTGTGACAAATTTAAGAGTCACTCTGATGTTCTGGCAAAATCACAAGGATGATGCGTAGGACTCTTACATTATTACTTGTTTTCACAATGTATGAGCAACAAATACATTTGGATAGTGTCCTAATGAGATTTATGGATGATCTCTTGGCTCTAGACTCAATAGTGCACTTTGGTTTTAGTGATCGGAGGCTTGAGTAGACTGCCACCTTTTCAATACCAACTAACTCGGAGTGAGAATGCTGATAGAAATGCGTGTAATCACCATGAGAAATGAAACATAAATCTTTTAAGAGATTCTGAGTGGCTAGGGAGGGTTGTGCATTGCATCATCATCTTTGTGATTCTTGACAGCAGATGTATTGACCCAGTTTCTGCCTAAGTGTAAGGAGGGCTTCTTTCTTTTCACCCTTTATCTTAACTTTTCTTTTTAATTCTTTAACCCCTTCAGTGCTTACCGAGACTTCATAACTAGTACCTTGTTGGGTTTGTTCCAGTACTAGCTCCATCTCAGTCGGCACTTTTCCCTTAATCTGGTACTTCCACATTTCATCCATCACATAACCATTTGCTCCCCCTTTATATGTGCATCGATTAATCGAAAGAGTTTAGCACATATATGGGTTAGCGTATACTAGAGATCTTAAAATTCACATCTTTAGCCATATATTTTAATCACATTTTCTCCCCTTATCAAAAATGTCAAATCTCTTGATATTTTAGATATCAATTGATTCAAATATTCATAGATTCTGGGAAAAATGTACAATTATTAACAATCCGATTATTAAAACCTTTTAATGCTCCCCCTGAAATTATGAGGGAATAATATGGTGTTTGAGTACGTTAATTTGAAATTTTTTGAATTTACTAAGAAATTCTTGAAAATTCGTACTCAAACACCATATATGCCTAATTATAGTCTACACTATTTATTTACATATTCACAAGAATTATTATATACGAGAGATGGACCTGAAATAAGATAGGACATAATATGACAAAGTCATATTGTCCGTTCCAGTAGCCTAAGGTCATTCCCGTATTCTCTTCCACCAACGAACTTATCTAAATTCTGCATCAACCTCCTCTTATAAAGCTGTTTGTCGATATCCTAAACCATAACCCGAGCCCTTCAAACCACTCCATTTCCTCTTTGGTAGATATTCCATCCTTATTCCCTTAGCAATATCATTAAGATCAATCTGAACATCATTGAGCGTGCCATCACTGAATTTATGGAGTTCATCAGTGCGCATCATTCTTTTTCTGTTATTCTGGTCCTTGTATATCACTCCTTTAGGGTCTGAATATGCAGTGTATGTGGTCTTGTTTCTGAGATTTGACCTGAATATGTCTGGCTTGGTAAGGTTGAGATTCTTTTGGTAACTTTCGACACCTAATTGAAGATCTTTCTCCCGCCTTTGAATGACAATCCGTCTGGTGAACATACGTAGTGCCACATTCAAGGCATACCGTTCGTCGATTGTGAGATTGGTCAACTTCTGTTGAACAAGTAGAAGTAACATGTCTTATATGTCTTGTAGGCGAAGTCGTGGGAAATCACCTTCTTTAAACTTGTACAGCTTCTGATCCTCTCGACGAACTTCAATCTCTTCCAAGTGACCATAGTCATACTTCTTCATAATCGTAAGTCTGGTAACCGTAATGATTCATTTTCTGGAGTAGAAATCCTTTGACGAGGACATGTTAGTAGCAAACCATAGAAATGTTAATGTTTGGGACCCTAGTGTAAAGTACCCCAGTAGGCATGTTTATCATATTTCACTGTTACTGGACTCTATAAATTTCGAACCAAGTCTTCAATCCATTTGATCTCATATATAGCGGCCTTTGTCTTCGTAACTGAAGTTGAGTACCGTCTGCTTAAATTTCCACCTTTTAGATATTCCAGGTCTTTGTTGATAAATAAATCCTGAGGGATGACTTGGCGGCCTCGATGATCTCGAATCAACGGGAGAGGTTTGCTGAGATCAAACGGATACGGTTTGTTGACAAGGATCAAAAACACCTTTTTGGGGGGGGTCTTGGTTGATCAAAGAACACAAGATGAATCATTGTTAGTCTTAGTGAGAGAAAGTAGAGAGAGGGTGAGATGAACACAAAAAGGAAAAATATTAGATTGAAAGAAAAATAGGAAAAATGAAATGAACATCCACCACCCCTCATGGAGAGCCATGAGGGGTATTTATACTAAAAGAAAAAAAAACTATTCCTAGTTTACATAAATGACCCCTGCGTGACATGCAGTGTCCAAGACTAGTCCAATTCACGTGTAAGACGCTAGCTTCACTGAAAGTGAGGCTAACAATCTCCCTCCAAGATAGTGTCACACGTGAATTGGTTACAATGTTCTCTACAAGCAAAAATAAAGAAAATTGATAAGAATGAAGTCCAGTATTCCTTGAGAATATCTTCGACGATATACTTGAATACTCCAGCTTTATTTCTTCAGCTTGTAGACGAACGTACTATTGAGGATGACATAGAAGTTTTCTCTACCGAACCGGTCTTGGTTGGATTTCTGCTCATAACTTCCTGACATGACTTCAAAAACTTTCTTCACATCTTCTGGTTATCACGAAGTTTTTGAATTAGCTACATGTCTTGAGAAAGCTTTATTTTCTTGCACTTCTGGTCATGTCGAAGTTTATCAGAATCTGCTTCTCATTTTTCATCCTTGAAGTTCTCTAATCCGAATACTTCGGCTTTGATATGAATTATGCTCTGAACTTCTTCTGCTCCCTCCCAAACAGACACCCTTGAGACTGATAAGAATTAATGCACTAGTCTTCTCAAAGACCTCCTTTATCATTTAGGATACACTGTTGGAGGGGAAATCATCAACATCGTCTCACTTAGGAAGCATTCCAGTCTTGTTTGAATTCAGCCCAAAGTACACATTTTATCCTTTTTACGAAGTCGAAACTGTAGCACCAAAATCAATTAAGACCCAAAAATACACTTTTCTCCCTCCAGGAAAGTGCAAATATGAATTGCTACACCAAAGTTAATTAAGTCCTGAGTGTACGTAATTTGTTCCTCTATGTAGTCTAAATGGTAACATCAAAGTCAATTAAGTCCCGGATGTACCCATTTAAATTGTTTCACCAAAGTCAATTAAGTCCCGAGTGAAAGCAATTTATCCCGCTATGTAGTCGAAATGGTAACATCAAAAATGGTAACATAAAAATCAACTAAGTACCGGATGTACACATTTCTCTCTCCAGGATGATGACTAACTGAGGAATCATCCTACATATGTGTACATCACATGCCAACTGGAACTGCTTACTTAGCTTCATAGCCCGTGATTGCATAAGCAATACTCTGTGAGAAGATGTCGGTACTCTCTTTACAAATCTCTCTTGATCAACCCGATCTAAATCCTATTATCTATTATGTAGGCTAATACTGATGACCACGGATGAAGACAACCCAATGAAACGAACCCGAGAATGAAACAACAGTCCCCGACTTATGACTTAATCTTGTACTATCCGTGTGATGAAGAACGGTGCCGAGGCAAATCTCTAAGTACCATATACCCGCACCAAAGTATACAAAAATACAACACCTCGTGAAATCTCCTCAACTACGTGAGATACTGAGTACTACAATGTACCTTAAAGTGATAGCTACTTTGTGGGTATAGGGAGAAAGAATCACAAATGCAACTAGATATCCAAGTCTTCATCACAAACCGTATATGCCCGAACAAGTCATCTTCATTGAAGAGAAAGAGAAAAATCTAAGACGAAATAAGTACAATCCCCATGAAATCCTACTTCAATCCCAAATAGGTAACATCGTACAAAAACCCCGTAGTCATTAAAATTCAACACTAGCCATTTTGAATGAAGGCGAATTTTGATAAGGATCGTTTTTAGTGTAATGTATTGTGTTTGTTGTGTTGTTGTTCGTGAATTTTGTGATGGTTAAGGGATATCGGCTAAAAAATTTACCATAAAAATGACCCGTCCGAATAATAAAACCCGGTCACTTTTATCTTTTTACCCAACATCATTTTGTTTTACTCCCCGGCTAGAACCGATAACGTACCATATACTCGATCATTAACGTAAGAGACAATCTACAAGTTAAATTTCGTATATGTAGTCAATCCAAACGTCCAACCCATTTATCAATCCACATGCACAATACACGTCCAACAGTATCTAGCCCATTTCACATTTTCAATACAAGTCCATTTCCTGGTCTATGAATATACTCTCGGCCCAATAACTTGTTAAAACCCATTCTACCAAAAATCTTATACCCGATCCAAAATAGAAATTAGTGATATAAGATTGAGGCAATCCCTAATGTTACTCATAGAAACCCTAACCCTAAACAAATCTAAAAAAACACAGTCAAGATTTTCTTCTATCCCAAAAAATAGATCCAACTCCATTTCTTATCAATCATGGAACACAAATCCATCCTTAGTCGAACCACTCTCCCAAAAACGAATCAACTTCCATCAAACTTAATACACTCGATACTATACGAATCCAACCTAATTGCTTAATCAAAGCACACAACTCTTCAAGGATAATGAAAGAAATCATTTGTCGATTATCCATGAATCACAAGACTTCACACAAATCCAAACGAACCTTTTGCACCAAACCGAGTACCCAACGAGAAGAAAGATGGCTTCAAGATCATTAACCATGGTATCGGGTAGGTTTGTATTATTTGTTCTTGTGTTAATCGAAACCAATGTTGATTATAACAGAGTTGTTATAAATCATTCATTGATATTCAAAAATTAAAAGAAGGTATAACCTTCGAAAGAGATCGATGATGATATAGTTCTTCGTGTAATTGATCTTTCAATTAGTTAAGCCACACAAAACAAACTTTATGAGATCTTGATTATGTTATTAGTATCGAGTCTTATTGATTGTGGATGGAGTAGATGGGATGATGTGAATGTGACGAAGGGATTTATATAGATAGATGTAGATTTGTTGAATTGAGGCTGTTGTAATTGTTGTAGCTGTAATTGATGTTGTTAGATCGGTTGCTACTGAGTTTTTGATAGATCGGTTCCAACTGAATTTGCTAGATCGGTTCAGTAGATCGGTTCTCAAAGACATGGTAGATCGGTTCTCAAAGGCTTGAACAATAGATCGGTTCTCAAAGACTTGGTAGATTGGTTCTCAAAAAGCCAAAAAGTACTATCGTCCTTTCTTCTTTCTTCAACAGAAACCAACAAAACTAACGTCCTTGCTTGCTGTTGACTCGTTCGAAACTACACCTTTTAATATATATAAAAATATAAATATAAATATATATAATATAAATATATATTAATAAGGGTAATTATCAAATTTATCAATGATAAATATTCCAAGAGGCTTTTAAAAAGGGTAATTACTTTTATCCAAAGCAAAACCCTAAAAAACCTTCCCGAGTCGTTTCCCGACGAGGCGTGAATTGAGAATCGAGTATCGGTTTAGGGAACAATGCTTGAATATAACAAATTTTGATTGGGTTTTCTATTTCTACGGGAAAAAGCAAGTAAAAGGCAATCTAAACTAAAAACGAAACAATAACGAATTTAAAAACGTAAACGGGAACGTAAAAACGCGACCTAAAACCCAAATCCTAAAATTTACCCCTACAAATTCAAATTTAATTTTTTAACAGCCCTAAATGATAAAAGAAAATTTTAAAAAAAAAATTATATTTTTTTGACTTTTATTTAATTTATTATGAATTAAAAACACTTTTAATCTAAATTAATTATTAAAAATACTAGACTAATTATTAAAATTCTAGAAAAATACAAAAAAGTACTTTAAACTATGTAGATTCTAGGAAAAATAAGAACTGGAAATAAGCAGTACAAATAAGCTGTTAAAATCAGCAAATAAGCTTTAAAAGCAAAACTAAAATTAAAGGTTAAAACAATAAATGAAAAGTAGTATGACAGAAAAGACCCAAGGGCGCTACTGGCATTGAGTGTGTGTGTTGAGGCGTTGGCTATAGAAAGGGGGAGGTCACAGGTTCGACCCCTGTGACCTCTCTTTTTGAAAATATTTTTTTAAAATTTTCTTTTTACAAACTTATAAATAAGCTAGAAATAGACAACTTTTGAAAAACAACTTTTTCAAAAACTTGAAAATTTCTTGATCTGCAACGAACACACTGTAATCTTACTTCCCTCCCAAACAACACCCCCTGAGACTGATAAGAATTAATACACTATCTTTCTCAGAATACCTCCTTTCTCATTAGAATATTTTGTGTGAACATGAAAATCAACAACATCGTTTCACATAGAAACATTCCATTCCGCGAAGGTACAAACTTTACCCTTTTCCGAAGTTAATAACGTAGCACCAAAATCAATTAAGACCCGAAAATGTACTTTTCTCCCTCCAGGAAAGACATGGTATGAATTGCTACACCAAAGTCAATTAAGTCCCGAGTGTAAGCAATATCCCTCTATGTAGTCAAAAGTGTAACACCAAAACGATACCATAAAAACAACTAAGTACCAGATGTACACATTTCTCCCTCATGGATGATGACTATTTGAGGAATCATCATACTCATGTGTACATCTTATGCCAACTGGAATTGCTTACTTAGCATCATAACCCGTGATTGCATAAGTAATACACTATGAGAAGATGTTAGAAAGTACTCTCTTTACAAATCTCTCTTGACCAACCCGATCTAAGTCCCCTTATCTATTCTGTAGGCTAATACTGATGACCACTGATGGAGACAACTCGATGAAACGAACCCGAGAATGAAGCAAAATCCCCGACTTGTTTTAAACAAAGCAAAATCCGAAAATGTGTACATCCGGTACTTAGTTGTTTTTATGTTACCGTTTTGATGTTACCGTTTTGACTACATAAATGGATATTGCTTACACTCAGGACTTAATTGACTTTGGTGTAGCAATTCATACCAGTCCTTTCCTGGAGATAAAATATATTTCCAGGTCCTAATTGATTTTGGTCTGACGTTTTTTTACATTAGAAAAGGGGTAAAGTGTGTACTTCAAGACTGTAATGCTTTCTAAGTGAGACGATGTTGATGATATCATCCCCTCCCACGGAGTATCCTTAATGAGAAAGGAGGTCTTTGGAGAAGACTAGTGTATTAATTTCTTATCAACTCATTATCATGTGTCTGTTTGGGAGGGAGCTGAAGATTACAGTGTGTTCGTCAGCAAGCTAAAGAAATAAAGCTGGAGTATTCAAGTAGATCAAGGTCTTTGAAGACAATCTCAAGGAATACTGAACTTCATTCTTATCATTTTACTTTATTTTTGCTTGTAGGGAAACACTATAACCCAATTCATGCTGATGCCATCTTGAAGGAATGATAGCCCACTTTTATTATAAAAAGAAGTTGAATGTCCTTCACGGAATTGGACTATCTTTGGACATGTGCTATTCGCAGGGTCATTTATAAAACTAGAATATTGGTTTTGTTTCTAGTATAAATACCCCTCATGGCTCTCCATGAGGGGTGTTGGTGAAATCATTTGTGTATCATTCTCTTATTCTCAAGCTAATATTACAAGAGTTTTCTCCCTCCTCTCTCTACTTTCTCTCACTAAAACAATATGTCACATATCATGTTCTTTATCACCAAAACCCCCTGAAAATAGGCGTTTTGTTCCTGTACAAATTGGTATCAAACGAACTCCGTGTTTGTATCGTGTTTGTTGTTTCGTGCTTATCACAACTTATTTTAAAAGCTTAGTTTTTTTGCTTATTTCCAATGGGTTTTTTAAATGAAAAAAAGCCACAAAACATTTTATGTGTTGTTGTCTATTCATTTTTATAAACAATCCTTTTTTTTCCCTTTTCTTACCTTTTTGGTTAAGTTTTTTTTGTGGGGGGTTCTCCTTATAGTTCAAAACAAACTTACATACATCTGGTAATTCACTCTTATCATCAAAGAAGCAATATCCATGTTATGATTTGAACAAGAAGTTCAAAACCGAAGCTTCAAAAACATACTTCTGGACAAATCATTTCAGACTCGATCGTAACTAGATTCCGTCAACAATAACAACCACCAACCAATGATACATAATTGGATTTACTGTTCGAAGCTATTATGAATGATATACATTCGTGATCAACCGTCAACTGCTACAAGAACTGCTCTGGTTGCTCAAGCATTTCAAGTTCTTCAGACTCCAACGACATCTACAACAATAGCAGACACCACACCAACACCAACAAATTCATCCTCTCAAGCTACAAATATTCCAAACACTTCACATGATGACAAGCTCAAACCACAACAACAACATGTTTAGCAACAAGAAAATCAATCTTCGCTCCAACCCGAAATAGTTGTTGATAATGTTCCGAATGTTATGCTCGATGGAAATACGTTTATAAATCCATTTGCTCTACCATCCACAAGTGCTGCTGAATAATCATCTTCACAATATGTGGATCCATCGAACATGCATACGTTTTATTAAATCAACCTGTACCCTCACGAATATTTAGGACTAAGGATCACCCCTAGAACATGTGATAAAACCCTCACGCCATTATGACAAGAAATCAACTCTAAACAAATGGAACATGTAAGTATGCATTAACTGTGAGCACTACAAACCAAGTGTTATAAAATATAATCCTAAAAACATTACTCTTAGTTTCACATCTTTACGTTTTTGATACTCCAAAATATAAAAAACTTCAAATTAAAATTAAACGTAACAAGAATTTGTAGTAAATTTTCATTTTCAATTTATATCAATTCAAGTATGAATAAATAAATCTTAAAATGCATTTATGATCAAAGGAAATTTTTATTCAACCTCACACTTTTAAAAAATATTGTAAACATTTTTATAAACATTACAAAACATTTTCTAAATTAAAAGAAAAGTTTTATTTCAAAATAAACATTTTTTAAAATTCAAATTTTTCGGACCTAAAAAAACGCTTAAAAAGTTCTAGAACATTCCTACCAACACCAAAGATAAACTGGGGCCCCTAGTCTAAGGCTGCCCCTGAATTTTTAAGGGACCGCCCAAAGACGACGCTCCTATACCAGTTGTCCTATAAATACTGGACTTTTTTCCACTTTTTTTCTCACCTTTTGCACGTCATCTTTCTATTCAGAAATCAACTCCAACATCTCACTAAAATCACCATTAATCATTAATCAAAACGCTTTGTTTCCAATGATCCAAGCTCAATTCCTCAAGTGCAAGAGAAGAATACTTCCATCCTTCAGGACGAAGTAATAACACATTGTGTGTTGTCAAAATCTTATTGCATCCATACCATAACTTGTAAATCAATGTATAATCTTGTATTTGTGTGTAGTAGCTAGATCTTGGCGATCTTTGTAAGTAATATTAGATCGTGGAGATCTTACCAGTATTGTGTGAAGTGACGTATTTAAGTTGTGGAAGAAGTCTGAAGTTGTGAAGAAGTCGTAAGCTTGTTAAGTCTTTAACAAGTAGTGAAGTCGTGTTGTGATCGAGTTTTAAGCTAAATTAGAACTCGAATTTAGCTTTGTGTTGTAAATTACGGTCGTAACACGTTGTGTACGGTTTTACTTCTCCGCCATTAGGGAGTTTGTTGACATAATGAAAGAAAACCTCTCGAGTTTGGTGCTCTGGAGTGAAATAGGGCAAGAGGTGCTTCGTTACCGAACCACTATAAATCCTTGCGTTGTGGTTTGATTGTTCTTACTCTTATCTCTTGTCTTACATTATTTGTCTTTTATAATTGTTTAGATAAGCATATTGTTTATATTGTGCAAGTATTGAATTCACATAAAATCGGATCTAAATTTTTTACAAACTCCTTAAAACCTTAAATTAAAACGATAAAACGATTCAACCCCATCTAGTTTTCCACAATTGGTAACGAAGAGCGACGACCCCCCCCCCTAACAAAGATGTTAAAATACAAGCTGTATTTAAAACTTGAATCGATCGATGGAATCGAAAATAGTTAAAGGGCAATCTAATGGCAAAGACCACCCACTATTTGAAAGTGAATGGATTTATTTATTAAAAATAGAATCGAAAACATATGTGTAGTCAAAAATCTAGACTTTGGCATATTATTACCGATGTATTTTCCTCCTATTCAAAATAATCCCAAACTAAAAAAGGATGAAATTGTACCTTTTCAAAACAAAACTATGATATTTAAAAAAAACTTCTAAAAATAATGAAGCTAAAATGTATAATTTATAAAATGCTTTAACCACGTAAAAAATAGAAAGAATCTTTTATGTGTCAAAAACCGCAAAAGAAAAGTGGATACTTTTTTGAATCACATCATCAAGGTAATAATCAGTCAAAGCTAACAAAATAGATCATCTTGTTCAAACAATATGAACAATTCATGATTTCCGAAGAGGAATCAACTAGATTATCAATTTGCTAAATTTAACACTATTATTACTAGCTAAAAACACTAGATGAAAGTTTTTCTAGCAAGAAATGTAGTAAGAAATTTCTAGGCATTACATCCTAATGGCCGCCGAAAAGTCACGGCTATTGAAGAATCAAAGAATCTAACAACTCATATCACATTACGAACTCATTAGAAACTTAAGGTTTAATGAAGAAGTAATTAAAAGATGCCGAAACCATCAAAAGCACAAGAACAAATAGATTCAAATTGCCTTGAAAGCTAAAAAAGGAAGTCTAGGTGATGATGATAGCTCAACCTCCGATAGTGAAGATGAAGAATACGCCATGGCCATAAGAGACCCTTCAAGAAATTCTTCAAAAGACGAGACGATTCGGAATCCACCACATGAAGAAGAAAAAATCATATCCAAAAAATAAAGCGACAAAAATGGCAAAGGAGAAAGAACTGCTTTAAGTGTGGAATCCAAATCATCGCTTGGAGAATTCCAAAACTATCAAGAGATCAAAATCAAAAAGCGTTTGTTGGAGGATCGTGGAGTGATAGCGACGATAATGAAAAAAAAGACAATAGCAAAAGTTCTTATGGGACTAAAGACTTCCAATGAGTTACTCCGAAACCGAATACTGTTAGTGATGAACTATCATCATCTAGACTAAAATGACTTAATAGTGAATATAGGTAGGCTATGTAAAATTAGACTAAAAATCATGCTAAAAATCAAACTCTAAAACAAGCTAAAATAGAATTAGGAGAATGAAGCACGTGAATCAAAAAAATAAATTATCTAGGTAAGCATAAATGTAAGGAAGTCAATTAAAATTAAAATTATGTCAAGACCTTAAGCTGAAAATGAGAAGCTTAGAAAAGAAATATCTAGGCTAAATCAATTTAATGATAGTAGTCACTCACTTAGAAAATAATAAGTCTCAAAAAACTTATCTGAAATAAACCGGGGTTAGTTTTTAATTTTCTTACCAAAGGACGCCTACGAAACCAAACAAGTAAAGTTTGTAAAAGCCCAAGAATTCGAGTCGAAGGAAAAATTGATAGAATCAAACCCAAACTCAAAACCAAAATTTATACTTATAAACAATACTAAAATTCCTATTGCAAGTGATGATGAGGTAAAACGTTTTACAAACCCTCACTAAAACCCGACCAGATTTTACTAATCCCCAATGAGTTCTAAAACACCTCCCTCCGAGAAGAAAATAAAATTTTCTATCCTCTTCCAAAACCCCCCACCCCCTCAACCTAGGAGAGACCAAGGCTAAACCAAATTACTCTAACACTAACACACAAATGGTGATCATCCACAACCAATAAAGTCTTACTCAATGATGAAAGATGTTCACAACGTGCATGTGTTGGAATCAAATGCTAAACATGTTCAGTGATGTAACAAAACTTAGGTCCCCTGAAACAATGGGACCAAATGCAAAATGAACATATAATCTTCCGCATAATCATCTACAAGCATCATTTGGCTGTTCGTCAAATAATTGAAGAACACGTAAGATTTCCATTAATCCATCATCCCTTAAAGCTTGCAACCTTGAAGATTTTTGAAAATAGCATTCTCTATGAAGAGTCTAATGAACGTCACACACTCAAATTACGAAAAATTATAGATTGATATATATATACTTATATTAATAAATAATTAGGAAATATGGGTATCAACTAAAATGCCATTTGTTAGGCTTTCTAGTTTTAAAAGAATTGGTTCATTAGGAACGCATTCTTCACAAGGATTAATCCATTAATCCACTATGAACATAGAAATCTTCTATGCCACGAAGAATAACATAGCTAATAGGATTAGATTTTACTAGCGGAAAAATCTTAAACCACTATGGATGAAACAAACTCTTTTCCAACCTCGACCACTCGCCGCAACTACGTTCTAATTCAAAATGCACCTTGTTAAAAATCAATCTATTCCGATCGCTCATCTACCACATATATCCTCACATTGTTCCGTTTCAAAACATATCAATTAATTTTTTTCGCTCGAAGAAATTAATTCATCATATTCGCAAGGAGTATAGTCACCAAATCACCTCATGTATTGACATCTTGATTATCTCGTCCGAAATAGTCAAAGACGAATTTTTTTAATTAAACAATGATAATTAAAAAACATTGTCAATATTCATTCCTCAACAAAACTGTCAAACAAAAAAAATTCCCAAGTGGCCCGGCCCCCTTAAATATTAAGGTGACCGGCCGTGTAAAAATGGGTATGGCCCCCTTAATAATTAAGGGACCGCACCATTTCTAAAAAGTCAAACAGATCCTTTTCTCTCAAACAAAAACCAAATTAACCAAACACCCATTTATCCTCTCCCTTTTCTCTCTGCTACTGTGTGACGAAAACACACACACTCAAAAACCATAAAATCCAATTCCAAAATCAAAAATCATCCAATTTCGGCAGAAAGGGCAATCACCGTACAACTCGATTAACAAAACCTATTGTATGATTTCCTATACGTATCTTTTTTCAAATCATCCAATTAAGTTCTTAATAACAAAATTGGGTATAATTATAATTTTTGTTTCTTTGAGTTTTTTAGATTAGAACTAGGAAATACCATAACTACGAAGATTCCGTACTCATAAGAATTCAATACATTCATTAGAATTGAGTCACAATTTTTTTTTTCTCGAAAATTTTATAAATATATATACATATTTTTCATTTTTTGAAACAAAGGTTATACATTGTTGATTCATGCCAAAAACATGTTAAAACAACAATACATTGCCCATCGAAACATACATTCCTAAATGTATACTTTTCGAATCATGATAATGGTATAAAAATAAAAGGGGTGTTGGTTGTTTCTTAGATCTATTTTAAGATCGAAATAATCATCACTATAGTTTTTTGTCACTTGTATAAACACTTAACAAACTTGTAAAAGTCATCAAGATATATAATTCATATATATTTTAAAAAATGTATAAAATAAAGGGGCGTTTGGCTTGACATTTCAAAAACATAGTATTGAGTCAAAACAAACACTATTTAACTCTTGTCAAGTCAAAAATAATAAACTTGTACTTGTCAAACAAAATATACACTTAACGCATAATTTTCAACAAGCTTAAGACAAATTTTGTATTATAAGAGAATGTTTGGTTATTGTTTGATTTGTAGAATATATAACTAATATATATTCGTTCGACATCCTAGATAAGTCAAAATGTAATTTAGGAAACATAAATGGGATCACAGTCTTAGTTTTACCTTTAGAGTCGAAGTAATCATCGTCCCACATTTGTCCAAAACTTCACTTTATTTTCTTTTATATTTTCTTTTGAAACATTTTATTTTGTATATCTTGTTTAGTTGACAAATGCCGAAAGCTATACAACCGATATATCTCCTCACTAAATCCTACATCCAAAAGTATCCAAAATTCCCGCATATCCCCACTTTGCCCAATTCTACAAACCAATTGAAACCGCAACATTCACGTAGCCGTGTTGTTGATCAAGCCTACTACAAATCAACAATAGTAAAAGCGTCCTTTTTACTAACATTCGTCCTCAATTGAGCTTTCAAATCAACGAACCGAGTTGTTCCAAGAGTCATCTAACTTCTATAAGTCCCCAAAGTCCACGGCATTAAAACCATGAATATGCTATGCTCTGTTATCTCTTTTAGATTCAACATAACACGAATTCATAACTCTTACTCCTCGCTCAACGTTCGTCAAATATCCTTAAAATTCTATACAATGTTCATGCCGTTTTTAACAAACTAATGGTGACCTTGCATCCCTTAGTATTCCCCGACGACATTCGTATCCTACTTCTTGAATTTGAACGGTCGTTAGACCGTACCATCAAAAGTCAATCGTTCCTCTCTCACTCCCAAAACAAATTCTCACCAAAGAATTAAGGCCCCGACATGAAGCATTGGGGATAAGTAACTCATTCGAGAAAATTGTTCAGACTAGGAGGACAATCGGAAACCATCTCCCCGCTTGTCTTGCGCACATGTTTGTGGTTGTTTGTTTGGCCGAGAACAATACAATCTTGCTTATTTTTCGTCAAAACAATCCTGTGCTAAGATACCCCAACTCAAATCTTCCGTATGGCATGTTTCTTACTCGTCTTTATCGACACATCATGGAAACGTATCCTCATCTTGATAATGACATCTATAACATTGTTGAGAGAGTCATGAACTCATTTATGAGAATGTGTTCGGACTAGGAGGACACCGGGACCATCTCCCGGCTTGCCTTGCTCATATATTATATTGTATCCTACCCGAGCAACAATATAATCTTGCCTATTTCTTTGTCAAAAGATTTGAAAGTTCACGGGCAACTCCTAAAGCCCATATTTCTTATGGTATGTTCTTGACACGTCTCTTTCGACATGTAATGGAACACTACCCTCATCTTGACAATGGCATCTACGATGTCATTGATCGAGTCTTGTGTCTAATTGCTCTAAGACAAACCCGTCAACCTCGAAGTGATCGTGGAAAAGCCCATTACTCCATCTCATCAACTTTCACCCATCATAACCGTAGATCTTCATCTCACCAAGGAGATGATGATGAGGATGATGGTGCTTCTCGTGCTAGTACCCCATCTCCTACTACTTACCTAAACTCTCTTGAACCTCTCGATTACCAACAATAGGACATTCCCACTTCTTCTGAACAAAATGATGAGCTTCTCTTCGAACGTCAAACTGACTTGCTCAATCAAACACAACAAATACATAAGGAACTTAAAGGTGGATTCAAGTCATTTGTCAAGGCATTACGAGGAGTCTTCTTCAAGAAAAAGAAGTAAAGATGTTGAATGGTGACTAGCTTGGTAGAATAATTGGTTTAGGACTTTATGTGAACTTATGTTTATGTTTAATTAATTGTGTGATGACAACCCGACTTAGTCGGATGAACTTGAACTTGTTTAGCTTGCTTAGGACCTTTAATCTCTATGAATTATTAGTATGCTCTTATAATTATGCATTCTTATTTTATATATTTTCTTGTTTGTTGTAAACATACATGATATACTTGATTTCATATATGTTTACATGGGACTTGCTGCAAATTGACCACCAAAACACAACCTTTCTCATAAAATTGTTACAAAAATCAATTTTTTAGTCGTCTGAAAAACCCTAGATGGGCGGCCCCTTTAATTCATAAGGGCGGTCCCCTTAAAGATAAGGGGCCGGCCATTAATTAAGGGGACCATCTGATTTACGAATTTTACTGTTTCTTTCTGCTTTTTGACTCCCTTTTATCTAGCCTCATCTATCTTTACCCAAACATCAACTCTCATCCCTTAGTGCTCCTAATGCACCTTTAAAAACACCATCAACCAAAGGTACTTCCTCATCCTCCATTGACTACACACCTAAATCACCAACATCATCCACATCACCATAAACCAATGGTTACTTAAACTCACCAACATCTCCTCCTCCAAGAGTTCCTTCACCACCTCCAACTCAAGAAAATACATCAATGGACATCACTCTCATCCTTTCACCAATTACCCCACTTGATGTCCAATTTAATACTCCATCACCTTCTCCATCTATCTTTGGTCACCCCATACATTGAAGTGCTCCTAATGTACCTTCAAAAAGCATACACCAAATGGTATTCCCTCATCCTCAGTTGACTACAACACCCAAATCTCCTAACCATTATCACATCACTATACCAATGAGTACTTGACTCACCAACATTTCCTCTCTAAGAGTTCCTTCCACCACTCTCCAACTTAAGATATAACATCAATGGACATCACTTCATCCCTTGCACCAATTACCCACTTGATGTCTTTTTTAATATCTCATCAACTTTTACCATCCTTAATCTTTGGCTTCCCTATATTCCTTGGAACCTTCTTGAGGCACATGGAGACTCATGTTTGTGTTGCATTCACAACCGTACTCTTATCTTTGGATTGAGAGATAAACTCCAATACATGTTTTCTTACATAGAACACATGCTCTCACAACCTCCACCACCCAATTCACCACCACCACCATCACTTTCACCAAACTAAACATACACCATGTTTAGCCATTTACAAATAATTGTCAACCAAACCTTTTTCAAGCAAGTTCTATGGAATTCTAGAAATGATAGGATCTTTTTAGTTTAATGTATGTTGTATTAATATGCTTCAAGCATATTATTTCTATTTAATGTATGCATGCTTGTGTGTTATACACAATTATTATGTTTAATGAATGGACTTTAGTCTTATGTTTTAATTATGCACTTAATGCTTTAGTTGATATATATATTTGTGGATTATTAGTTTACACAAATTTCTTAAAAATCGTCAAACATTATCAACATATTTTTATATGTTTCCTCTCTTTGCTTTATATGTTAGAAATATTGGTGTGGTTCTTCTAACTTGTTTTTGTAGCAAAGTTACCATAGCTCAATTTCTTGGTGCCCTCGAACGAGGGGGAGTACACATCAAAGGGGAGCATTTATTCCGTCGGCTTTACTAACATTCATCAAACACTTGTTTAAAATAAAAAATTTATTTAATGAGTTTAGATTATGTAATCATCAAAAGGGGGAGATTGTTGATAGAAATAATGCCTAAAAACGTTATTAATATTTTTTGACCTCTCTATGTTTTGATAATCACAAAATGTAAAAACATCAAATGTAAAATTAAACACAAACAAGTAATTAGTAGTAAATTTTCATTTTGAAAATTTAATCACTTAAAGGTATGAATAAACATATGCTTAATGCATTTCATGATCAAAGGAATTTTTATTCAACCTCATATTTTTTATAAAAATGTCACAAATATTTTTATATCTTTTACAAAACATTTTTAGAAATGTTTTATTCAAATAAATATTTTGAATTCAAATTTTCTACCTAAAAATGGCTAGAAATGTTCCAGAAAACACCTCCCC
>BQNB010096762.1:0-25546 GCA_026074375.1 Tanacetum coccineum | reverse complement strand
GAATTGTACATGTGATGAATACATGACATTTAGACTACTAGAACACGTTCGAACCATTTAAAATATTAGGAAGAGGAACGGGCCACTAAGGGCCTAGTACAAATCCATGCGACCCATGTTCGGGCCCAACAGGCCCAACAGGTCACCTCCTACAAAGCCACAACTTATTTAATAAGCTCCATGAGCTTATTTATTTCTAAATATGCTTGTGGGAACGTATGGGAACCTTAACACACTCTAAAAGACCAATCGGACCCATAACGGGCTTATCGGCCCATTAACGAGTCCGAACCATAAGCCAATAAGCCACAGTGAGCTTAGACAGCTTATTGGGGGCTTATTCAAGTTTAATAATCTTATTTTAACTAGGACAATACTATTGGGCCTTAATGGACCAAGCCAAATTGGTTGGAACACTATAAGGGGGTTATTCGGGTTCCTATTGGGCCCAAGAAGCCCAATAGCAAGCTTATTAGCTTATTGGATAAGCTGACCAAGCAATCGTACCCTAACGTGCTTATTAAGTCAAAGAAATAAGTTAAAACGCTAAAGGGAACCTTTAAAATGTATTTTGGGTTTGGGTTATTGGGCCCACAAGGCCCAACAAGCTCGAATAAGCTCGAATAAGCTCTCCCGAGCTTATTTTCAACTCAACTAACTTAAATAAGCTTACGCAAGGCTTTCATGCTTTTAAAAACTTAATAGAACCTTTAAAACACTAACTAGACCTTAACGGGCCCAATAAGGCCCATTAAGCCAAAAATAAGCTCGAAGAGCTTCTTTATAAGCTAGGACAGCTTATATGACTTATCTGGAGTTAATAAAACATAATGTCACTTGTTAAGACTTAATTGGAGTTAAAATGTGATTTTTGCAAATAAAGGGACTAAAAGTGTCAATTTGTAAACTATAGGGTTAAAACTATCACTTTCTGACTTTAATAAGTCCAAGGACTGTTTTTGTCAATTTAGGAAACTTAGGGGCTTTTTCAAACTTATAAGGACCTAAAATGTAACTTGGTAAACTTTAAGGACTAAAAGTGTAATTAATGAAACATGGGGGTTTAAAATGAAAATAAAGTATATTTATAAACCCAGGGGCTGTTTTGATAACTATAAGAAACCTACGGGTATTTTATAAGCAAAAGTGAATTATGTAAACACTTAACAGGTTGGACGAATTATGATCGGGTGTTATTCGGTTTTGAATAACGACTATTTATTAACGAAGTGTATACGTTTTCCAAGAACCATCGAATGAATACAAATACATTGAACATGAACAACACCACCCATGTTTTACAATTATTTAAATGATTTACATCCTTGGGGCGAGAACCTGCTTTGTTTTACAAATTGGACGCAAGTGTACTTTTTATACCATGATTACGTGTTTGCCTAAGTAGCGATAACCCACTGAGCCCTTTATCATGAACTGCTAGTTGCATAGATGTAGTTGGGAATTACATTATGTGAGCGCGAATGTTATAGATAGATCTATTTGGGATTGACAGTCCCCGTTCGGGTGAATTAGCTATCACCGGGAACAAACATATACCATGTTGAATTTGGGATGTTTCGGGTTAGAACATCATTCATGGGCAATTTTTGACAATTTATTTGCATTCATACATGTCGAGCATTAGTGTCATGAGCTTAGGAAAATGTAATCACTTTTTTTTGTGATGTATGCATCTGTTACTTAATCATACACTTGGAAATCTTGCGGTCCTATAATTGATTTACATAAACCTATGAATTCACCAACTTTATGTTGACGTTTTAAGCATGTTTTTCAGGTCAATAAGGCACGAGGTGCGATGATACACTGGGAGTCAATAACTGGGGAGTCAACAATTATGTTTTGGGGTCTTATTACATTTTGGGGACAATTGTTATAACCCGGAATATTTTATTATTATTGTCGAACAATTTGAAGCCACGAGCTTATATTACAAACAAGTATTTTGTTAATCCAATATATCTTTTCCAAACGACACGTTTAGTGGTCGTTCTCATATCTTGTGCTATTGATCCAATAACGTAACGCCCTCGGATATTCAACATTCTGCTGTGACTCAGATTTGGGGGTGTTACAGATTGGTATCTAGAGCCAAGGTTATAGAGAACCAGGTCAAAAGTTTTGTCTGGCCTATAACCAATTTCAAACACTTTGTTTACAAACGGGGTTTATAGGGATATACATACATTACTTGGTTGCATCTAATTTATGTGCTTACATGATATACATTGTTTTAGCATTAGTAGTTACTAAGTGCTTACATGATTGACATACGTGTATATAAATTATATTACGTATATTACTATGAGTCCCTTAATAATTAAAACTTATAGTCATATTATACAGATATTCTTTTTATAAGTAATACTTATATAAGTTATTTTGCTTTTGCAGCAGTCATGTCTTCTGCTTCATTATTTGGCACCTACACTTCCGTCTACACCGACTCTGAGCCCGGCAGAGTTTTCTAGGGAGCTGACGATGAGGAGGTATCATAGGGAGGCATTCCACGGGTTATCTTATACAGATATGATGGACTCCCTATCTAGCCCGTTCCTTAGGACGAGGATGAGCGTGAGCCCAGATTCATACAGGCACCTGATCCTGATTTTGTGCCAGAGCCTGTATACCCTGAGTACTTGCCATTGGAAGACAAGCATGTGCTTCTGGCTAAGGAGCAGCCATTACCTCCTGTTGATTCACCTACTGCTGAGTCACCTGGGTATGTTACTGAGTCAGATCCTAAGGAGGATCCGGAGGAGTATGAGGATGAGGAGACAGAGGATGGTCCGGTTGACTATCCTATGGATGATGGAGATGATGATGATGGCGATTCATCTAGGGATGACGCCGAGGATGAGGATGAGGACGAGGACAATGAGGAGGACAAGGAGGAGGAGGAGCATCTAGCTCCGGCCGACTCCGCTACTGTTGTACCTACCAGTGAGCCTGTCTCCCTACCTGAGGGAACAAAGCCGTTATACCACCATTCTCCACTGACATTTCTACCTTTGGAGCTAGGATTACCATCCGGCTTCAGGCTTCCATATCCCTCCCACCTGAGACAGAGGTCGAGAGACTTCTAGCCATGACTACTCCATCACCATCACCACTTGCCTCACTATCACCACCCTCTGCAGGGGAGCGTCTTGCTAGGTGCATGGCCTCACCTACACATTCATCACCACCACTAGTACCATCACTGTTACCACCTTCATCTGGGTACCCAACCCAAGTTCAGGCACTCAGGGTGGCATCCACTCAGGCTCTTATTGATGTAGTCACAGCCGCATTACCATCACCTTTACTACCACCACTACTACCATCTCTACACACACCACCACCTGTTGATCATAGGGATGATATCCCCGAGTCTGAGCAGCCACCTTACAAGAGGTTGCGTTTATCCACCCTAGACTCCAGATATAAGATTGGGGAGAGTTCTATAGCTAGACCTACCAGAGGTCAGAGTACAGGTTATGGGTTTGTCAGCACGGTAGATGCTGAGGAGAGGCGACAGGGAGATAGAAATGTTGGATACAGTATTAGGGATACTTGGGTAGATCCGGCAGAGATAGTGCCTAAGATAGCACCAGTGACCTTAGGAGAGGTCAGTACTCGAGTGGTAGAGCTTGCTGAGGTGCATGAGCGTGATATACAAGATGTGTATGCTTTACTAGAGGATGCTCAGGATGGGAGGTCTCGTATATCACGGCGAGTCAATAGTGACTCACAGCGGGTCGACTTACTTATTGGAGATAGGATGACTCTCCAGGAGACGGTTTGGATGGTGGAAGAGGAGGCCTATGCTTCTCTAGAGGCTTGGGCTCATTTAATAGGATTGAGTCAGGCGACTTAACAGGAGCTTCTGACCCACGGTGACCACGTGTATGCACATGAGACCCACATCCAGGCTCATCAGACACAGCTCCAGCTTCATATTACCCTTATCCAGACACAGCACCAGGTGTCCGAGACTCGTTTCTAGATGCAGCAGGCTGAGATAGCAGCACTACGAGAGTCTGACCGTAGACGTCAGGCACAGATGACGGAGACTCTTCGAGTACTGAGAGATATGAGATGAGAGATGGGGGACATGCAGGCTGAGCTGTTAGCACATCGAGAGCAGCAGAGGAGAACTAGACAGCCAAGACCAGAGGCTAGGATTCCAGATCACCAGGATGCTTCTGGGGATGCCGACAGTCACATCTAGCGATCTTGTTATTTTATTTTGCTAGGATATTGTACAGGCATGTTAAGTATAAGGGGTTTTCCCCGCTAGCATAGCCTTAGATCATTGTATTGGATTTTATGTAATCAGACAGCTGTTTCATGTAAAATTTTCAAAGTTATAAATGAAATAGATGTGTTATGTTATACTATATACCTCTCTTGTGTTGGTATCTCATCTATACATTATTATATTATCTTGTCACGATTATAATCTCACATTTGTCTTTTGTGATCTAGACAAATCATGGCACCTACGACCAGACGAGGACCAAATACCCCTCCTAACAACACCAACCCTAACAACATGACTCCAGAATCCGTTCAAGCTATGATCGATCAGGCCCTTCAGTGAAACCCCACCAATGGAGAGGGAAGCCACAGTTCACACGGGGATAACCGAAGGAACGTGCAAACTGCGCGTCCTTGTTACTACGCTGATTTTATGAAATGTCAACCCCTGAATTTCAAAGGAACTAAAGGTGTGGTCGGTTTAACCAGGTGGATTGAAAAGATGGAAGCAGTTTTTAACATCAGTGGTTGTGCGATTGAGAATGAGGTAAAATTTGCCACTTGCACACTACTAGATGCTGCTTTGACTTGGTAGAACGGTCAGATAAGAACCTTAGGTCCCGAGGCATACACAATGACCTGGGAAGGACTCAAGAAAAAGATAACGGACAAGTATTGTCCTCAGGGTAAAATCCAGAAGCTGGAGATTGAGTTGTGGAACCTAAAGGTCAAAGGGAATGATGTTTCGGCCTACACTGAACGTTTCCAGGAGTTAATTCTGATATGTACCAAGTTTTGTACAAATGAAACTGAGAAAATCAACAAGTACATTCGTGGACTTCCTGATAACATCTATGGGAATGTGAAGTCTTCCAAACCTAAGACGTTGAATGAGACGATTGAGTTGGCCAACGACTTGATGGATCAGAAACTCCGTACCTATGCGGAAAGATCTGATAACAAAAGGAAGGCGGATGACTCATCCAGAAAAAACCATGGACACCAACAACAACCCTTCAAGAAGCAGAATATAGCCAAGGTCTACAATATAGGGACTAGTGAAAAGAAGACTTATGAAGGAAACTTGCCCAAGTGCACCAAGTGTCATTTTCACCACAATGGCCCGTGTACTCAGAAGTGCCACAAGTGCAACAAGGTAGGGCACTTTGCCTGAGATTGCAGGATTTCTGGTAACGCAAACGTTGCCAACACTCAGAGGGGCAATGGGGCAACTCCTAGTGGAAATGTTTGTTTCGAGTGTGGAGCAACAGGGCATTTTAAGAGAGACTGCTCAAAGTTAAGGAACAAGGATGGAGGAAATAGGAATGCACAAGGCTGGGTTTATGCAGTTGGGAATGCTGAGAAAAGAGGAAATGCACCAGGAGGCTCGGACTCAAATGTCGTCACGGGTACGTTCCTCTCAAACAACCAATATGCATCTATCTTATTCGATACTGGTGCCGATAGGAGCTTTATATATACTGCATTTAGTGCCCATATTGACATCGCTCCAACCCCATTAGATAATAGTTATGATGTCGATTTAGCTGATGGGAAAATAGTCAGAATAGACACTATTATGCGAGGTTGCACCCTAAATTTCTTAGACCATCCATTCAACATAGATCTATTGCCCGTCGACCTAGGTAGTTTTGACGTCATCATCGGTATGGATTGGTTAAGGAAATGTCATGCTGTGATCATATGCGACGAGAAACTTGTTCAAATTCCTTATGAAAATGAGACTTTGACGTTTCATGGGAACAAAAGTAACTACGGAAGAGAATCGCAGTTGACAGTCATCTCATGTACAAAGGCTCAAGAGTACTTGGCGAAGGGATGTTAGGTCTTCTTGGCACAGATATCCGCCAGGAAAGAGGAGGACAAGCCAGAGGGAAAACAAATAAAGGACGTATCAATTGTCTGAGATTTTCCTGAAGTGCTTCTCGAGGACTTGCCAGGTCTTCGTCCAACCCGACCAGTAGAATTCCAAATCAATCTAATTCCAGGAGCCGCCCTCGTAGCTCGAGCACCATACCGATTGGCACCGTCCAAGATGAAGGAATTGTCGGAACAACTGCAAGAGCTTACCGATAAAGGTTTCATAAGACCTAGTTCCTTACCTTAGGGAGCCCCGGTCTTATTCATCAAAAAGAAGGATGGGTCATTCAGGATGTGCATCGACTACCGTGAGTTAAATAAGCTGACAGAGAAGAATCGCTATCCACTTCCAAGGATTGACGATTTGTTTGACCAACTTCAAGGATCTAGTATTTATTCAAAGATAGATCTGAGATCGGGTTATCACCAGCTTAGAGTACGAGAACTAGACATTCCTAAGACGGCATTCCGAACTCGGTATGGTCATTACGAGTTCCAGGTCATGCCATTCGAACTAACAAATGCGCCTGCGGTATTCATAGGCCTCATGAACCGAGTGTGCAAGCCTTACTTGGATAAATTCGTAATTGTATTCATCGATGACATACTTATCTATTCAAAGAACGAGAAAGAGCACGAAGAACATCTTAAGGAAATCTTGGAGTTGCTTAAGAAGGAGCAGTTGTACGCTAAGTTTTCAAAATGCGAGTTTTGGATTCCAAAAGTACAATTTCTCGGCCACGTCATTGATAGCAGGGGCATTCATGTAGATCCAGCCAAGATCGAATCCATTAAGGATTGGGAATCACCTAAGTCACCGACGAAGATCCGCCAATTCTTAGGGCTTGATGGATACTATGGGAGATTCATCGAGGGATTCTCAATGATTGCTAAATCCATGATGAAGCTTACTCAGTTAATAAAGCAGAAGTTGTGTAATGCACCGATTCTGGCCTTACCTGAAGGAAGCGAGGACTTTGTGGTCTACTGTGATGCTTCACACAAAGGCTAGGCGTTGTGTTGATGCAGAGAGAGAAGGTGATTGCCTATGCCTCCTGACAGCTAAAAATACATGAGAAGAATTACACCACTCATGATTTAGAGCGTAGATCGGTTGTATTTGCCCTAAAAATATGGAGGCATTACCTATATGGAACCAAATGCACCGTATTCACCGACTACAAGAGCCTACAACATATTCTCAATCAAAAGGAGCTCAACATGAGGCAACGCCGTTGGCTAGAATTACTAAGTGATTACGATTGTGATATTCGCTATCATTTAGGGAAGGCAAACGTAGTGGCCGATGCGTTGAGTCAGAAGGAACAGATTGAGCCACTGCAGGTTTGAGTCTTGGTTATGACAATCGGCCTGGATCTTCCTAAGCGAATATTAGAAGCTCAAATCGAAGCCCAGAAACTAGAGAACCCGGTGAACGAAGACGTAGGTGGTATGATCAGAAAGGACATACCCAAGGAAAGGTTGGAACCACGTGCCATTAGGGTTTCGGGTGTACGGTTTTGGATCAAAATGGAAAATGAGTATGAATTGAGTTATGAAACTTTAACAAGAGTATATTTAGGATCATATGAACATTATAAGAGTGTAGGAGCAGAAGTAGAATATCTAGAACCTGGGTTTGAGCTTCAAGGATCAAAAATGGTGGAAATGGGTCGTTTCGGGTAGTATTTCCACTCGTACGCCTTGTATCTTTACTCCGGGGCTTCAATTCTTTAGGGCTTCACTTCTTGAACTTATTTAATGATCCTAGGATCATATGGGAGCAAAGGATTGCTGCCTTATGGGTTTGAGAAAGAAGAGATGTGGTGCGAGTTTGAATGAGCTATCTAAGGTCCTATTTATAGTAGTTTGAAGGTATAAGGAGTAAGCAACACTTAGGATCTGTTGAGAGACATGTGTACAAGCTAGCTACTGATGTGTTGAATCTATACCATGAGTTGTGGAGGTCTAGAGGCTAAAATGATGGTGTGGACACCCTTAAAGGCTGTCGCGGCTGTTGTGGCTTAAAGAGAGGAGATGTGGACTGAATTTGGACCAAGGAAAGGTTTAAGCAGGTGGGTAAGCTGCTTGGGGGAGTCTAGAATCTGTTCATGGTGGTATTTGCACATGGGTGGACTTGGAAATGGGTCAAAAGAAGGTAAGAATGGGTGCGGGTCTGTTTTGGGTTCGACTAGGGTTTTCACAAGTTTTCAAGCTTTTATTTCGTGTGTAATGATTAAGGATGATTGAATAATGTTCTCAAGGTCTGAATTAAGAAGTGTCATTAGGATTTAGCAATTGGTTTGGGTTTAAACGGGTTTAAAATGATGAAATGAGGTCGCGGGTTCACATAGGGCTCGTTTAGGGTTTTCTTGACTTTCTTGGCTTATATTTCATACATTCTTGATTGGGAATGATGGAATACTGATCATAGGACTTATATAAAGGATTATCAATGAGGTTTGATCGTTGGTTTAAGTTAAAAAGGGTTGAAATTGAAAGAATAAGCCGTGAGTTAGATTAGGGTTTATATTGGATTCATTAGGGTTTTCTAGGATTTGATTTCTTGCACATTGCTAAGATAATGATAAATAATGATTTGTAAACTCATATCATGAGTTTACAATGGCTCTTGGTTGATTGTTCAGGATTAAAATGGTTAGAAACAAGTAAACGGGTCAAAGTTACATTTAGTGCACAATTAGGGTTTCTTGGATTCGTTTCTTGTATAATTGAAGTAGAATGATGAAATGATGATGGAATGATGATTGAACATGATTGATAATGTTGTAAATTAAGTTATTACAACTTATTTGGGTATTGTTTTAGGTTTATAATGGATAAAAACCAAGAAACGGGTCATGGTTTAGTATTTTGCATGGGTTAGGGTTTCTGACTTTTGAATTAGGGTTTTGAGTGTAAATATGTGTATGAAAGCTTATGAATAGAATAATTAGGGTTTAAACATTGTATATTGAGTAGTATCTTGTACATAAGTGGTGGTGAAAAAATTGGAATGAAAATGGAGGTAAAACGGCTATTTCAGAGATCATGCTTAATGACTTGTACATTGTACTTTGAAAACTTGTACTTGACTTGGAAGGAGTTTATATTTCAAATGAAATGTTATTTTACTTGTATATATGCTTTAGTAGCTTGTACATTCACTTTAGATATTAACCCTTCATGGAATTAGGGTTTAGAGGTATACGATAACGGTTTAAAGCCTGTTTTGATATAACATTGCGAATGGTACATTATAGGAATAATGTACTTTGTAATAAGGATATGATGATATTGACTTGACATATTGTGATATTTGCTTGACATATATGAAGAAAGGATTGCCATAGATAGGTTGCGTGAGCTCGTCTACTTTAGTTATGCAAATTACATTATATATTGAGATATTGATAATGCAAGTAATGTAATAAAGCGAAAAATTTCCCCGTACAATTGTGATCATAGTAAAATAGGTTGATGAAAATTCTTGGGTTGTTATAGTCTCCACCCCTTACAGAAATCTCATCCCGAGATTTAATTGAAAGTTATAGTGATATAGATGTAGGTACTAGGCATGAATTTGATTTTTATGTTAGGTTAATCAAGGTCACAAGTCCACGTGTGTGATGCATTTATAATTATGTTGCGCACCATAATTATAATTACCTCCTTTCACATGTCTACTTATTTTCAAGATCACACCTCTTGATGACAGCCAATAGAATTTCTTCAGATCCTGATAGAACCTGGGTGGATGAAATACTTTGATTTACGAAACCTGTGGGTTATGGGCCTACCATGCTTCTGCTGTGCTACTGTGATCGTAAAGAATCGTTATTCATTAACCTTTAAAAGTCAACATCGAATAAGAATGCTATCACAAGTCTTTGTCAAAATTTTCATACCTAGTGGTATTGAAATCATTTGACATTGTATAGATTCTTATGTTGCAGAATATAATAGAGAATTTTAGAATACGGAGATCATGGAATGAGTGATGTTAAGGAATGATTATGAATTTCTAAGAGGGTTGCTAATCATGTGAGATACAGATTCTTGGAATGAACAGATGATGAAGGTAATAATGATAATGATTAAGGATTTGTTTGTACAAATGGATTGAAAGAAACTTGTTTGTACGTATGTTATATACTTAAGCCTACTATTTTTGATAATGTGTCCATTACAAAAGAAGTGTCCCAACTCCTTGTTAACTGAGGAACTTATTAAATTCATAGTTCGGAGATTTCTCATTTCCTTATTTAAAGAAGAAGTGTCCTAATTCATTTACATAAGATGTCATAATTGTCTACCTAAGGCATAATAACTAATACGGAAAATATGGTATGATCATGAAAAGTAAGAAAATATTGAGATGTGTACTGACGTCCATATAGTCGAGGATGATAATTTATGTTTCAGAGTTGAACATAATAGAATCAACAAATGATGTTGAGTTTTGATATCATCAGATAACAAGACGTAACAGAATTATCACTTTATTATCTCATGGATAACTTTACATATGAAAAAGAGTTGATACTTATGCTAAGTATCTTGTAGTAAGATAAAAGTAACAAACGACAAGGATTATAGCTTGATGATTAGTGTTTTCAGATTGAAGAAGATTCTGATGAGAGTTGAATATCTTCGAGAGTTGTTTCTAGAGTAGCAAGCTCATCTCTAAGTATGCTTTCTTGTGGCCCTGTTGTTTTTGTAGTACTTGGTCTGGTGACCTATCTTGTTGCAAACCTGACACGGGACACTGCACGGTCCCGTTGTGTAGTCTACATCTCTTATCATAAGGGAAGTTCCAGCATATCATGGTGGAAAGTTAGTTTGTAGGTTTTCTTGTCTTTTTCTGCTGTCGATGGTACTCATGTCGGATGTTATTGTTGTTGATGATGAAGTTTCTCTCATCCTCAAGCTTTCGTTTGCGATCATTGGTTTCTAGAACAGAATCACGCTTTATTATCTGATCCATTAATCTATGGGCTATGTTGATGGCTTCCTCCAAAGTTTGAGGCTTCGAGGCAGTAACATTTCCTTCAATACTTCTGGGTAATCCATTGATGAAGACTTCCACGAGTTTCTCGGCATTTGGTACCATGTTTGGGCATAAGACGGCTAATTCTTGGAATCTCTAATGTTAAGTATTAAGATATTTCCTTTCATAACACGTTGTAAAATTCGTTTCCATTTTCTTGACTTCAGGTAAGCATACTTATTGGTTAAGAGTTCTTTTAATTCGGTTCCAGGTGATCCTATTGGCTTGTTTATTCGTTGGTTTGGGGTATGATTCCACCAAGACAAGGAATCAATTGGTTAGAGTACCAGTAGAAAATGTCAACTTGGTCTTCCTCGGCAACTTGCTACGAGAAAAACACGATTTCAAGTCCGTTCAAACCAGCGGCAGGAGGTTAACAGCTCCTTCCGTGCCATTGAAGTAGAAAGGTTGACAATTTATGAATTCTTTGTAGTTTCCTCTTTTTGCTACAAGAGGTTCTCTTGGTCCAGTATTCCTATTGGGATTGTCGGCATTTTTTACTTTTATATGTGCCATGGGATAGAGCTTGTGCTTCAAGGCTGTAGTAAATTAGCAATCAGTTGTCGGAGGGCATCATAAGTATGGCTGGCTGTTCGATGGTTGACGTCCCTTTTCGGGAGCATTCTGATCCCCATAAGAAACACGTGTAGAATGATATCACAAGTTTAGAAAGGTAATGTTTAAAGAAAATGTGATGCTTAAGATGCTTAAAGAGAAATGCTTATTTTTGGATTTTAAGCACTTAGAAGTTATGGTATGATTCATGGAGACGGAGATAATGATACAAATGATGGAGATGATGATGAAAGAGTTGGAAACAATAAGGTATGAAATGGGATTGCCATTATAAATAACTTGCCTTTTTACTGTACATAGTCAAGATTTGATAAGCATTTTTATTTATACCACACATCCCGTGACTAGGATAAAGATAAAACTGGTTTTAAGAGTTTGTTAGATTCTAAATGGGAGATGCATCCTGAAAGGATCTTCCAGTTCGTTTTGGTGACGTGCTTGGATTTTCATAATGATTTGTTCAGATCGGAAATTTATAGTGGAGCAAAGTCATTTCTTATCCTTTTGCCCTAACCGCTTCTTTTGAAGTCTGATAATCTGAGTACGGATTCCCTTAAGTTCGGTCTTTAGTTCGTTTACCATTTATACGTCCTTCTTCCATTCTCTCAATGCGGTGAAGATAGAGTTCATCTAAATAATTCAAGATATCTTCGACTTGTTTCTCATGATGTTTCAGATACATCTTATCTGAACATTTTCCTATTTCAAATACCTGAGGAGGGTAGGAGTATAAACTGAGGAAGATGGTGATACCAAATTACAAGTTTGATTCCGAAATGAAGTAAATAACGTAGTTGAGGAAGAAGATGGAGAATAGATTCGCTTCTTAGGTGGTAATAGTTCTTCAGGAACAAAGAAATATCGGGGATCAAATAGTAGTGATGGTGGTAATACTGGAGATGGAGTTAAAATAGCTGGTGGAGTAATAGGATCTGGTGATGAAATAGGTAATTCCTTAGCATAAAATGCTTGTACGTCCTTCAAATAAGTATTATTGTAGAAAGATGAGAATACCGGTGGAATCATATTATCGTTAGAGTTTTCCGAAGAGTTAAAAGAATTGCTTCCCAATGAAACTGGGAAATAATCTGATGAGACCGAAGTATAGTTAAGAATATTCATAGAGGAAAAAGCATCCTCAATATCGGAAGTAGAGTGGTTGGGAGAAGACATCGTTCTATTAACAACCTAGTTGTAAATAACATAAGTTATTTATGTAATAGTATAATAGATATGTATATTTACATACTTGTTCCGGAATGTAGTGGCACGGAGGACTTTGATGGCTGAAAAAGAAATGTGGTTATAGTTAAGGTTTTGACCTTGTTCTCTATAACCATGGCGCTGATACCAATCTGTAACACCCCCATTTTTACAATATAGCAGCGGAAGCTAATCTGGGGTATTACTTCATGGAAACAACAATCATAATCATAGAAAACGACCCAAAAGAGACGTTTGTTCAAAAGATACGTTATCATTCATTTCAAATCAGAGTTTTACAAAATGCAGGTCCCAAAATCTAAAACATCATGTTTGAATGATAACAGTTCAGCCATCTTCGAGTCCATGCCACTCCGTGCCGCAACTTGCTCAATTACCTGAGATAAACATGCTAAAAAGTCAACACAATGGTTGAGTGAAATTCATAGGTTTGATATAAACAGTTTGAATACAAGTAATATTATAATAATTGTATAAACACAATTATTATGAAAATGATATTGTTATGATCTTGGGTCATGTTATTATATACCCGTTATTAGTAATAATCGCAATGAATCATAGTAACAATGTATTATCCCGTTATTGCCTTGTTTGGTCTGATTGGTCTTGTTCTCATGTCACCAACACATTATCATACAAAGTCAATTTAACGACTTGAAGAGCTCATAATATCAACATATTAACATCCAAAGTCAATTTAACGACTCGAAGTCAAATTTAACGACTTGTAGGATTTATTACTCTAACATTAATATCCAAAGTCAATTTAACGACTCGAAGTCAAATTTAATGACTTGTAGGATTTATGAAAACTATCAGTTTATATCCAAGTCATTTAATGACTCGAAGTCAAATTTAATGCTTGTAGGTCTATGATACTAACAGATTAATATCCATAGTCAATTTAACGACTTGAAGTCAAATTTAACGACCTCGCAACAAAACAAAACGACTTGTAGGATTTATAACTTAGACATTGATTGTAATGATACATCAGATTAGCATATAGTCTGGTAAAACACTTGTATCCGTACTTTATAGCATGTATCCTCCTCACGGGTTTATGAAATAATTAAAGAGATTAAAAGTGAGGCTATGAACTCACTAAGTCATTGAAAAGTAATCACATTGTTATAAGATAAAAGAGTATGTAAAAGAGTTTGTAACAAGCATGTATCCCCCTCGCGGGTTTATAAAACATGTAAAATAAGTAAAGGCGAGGTTATGAACTTCACCTGATATGTAGATGTAATAAATATGCCAAAATGAAAGCTGACGACCTTATCACAATCTTAACCAGGGAAGGTTGATATAGCAAAATGATAATAAACAGCCACGTCACGCAACCTGAGTAAATATGTTGAGTCTTAGGAAGATTGTACTCTAGAACTTTAGTTTTAAGAGTTATGAGTTTGATTGAAGAGTTTGGAATTATTGTATCATCGTTCGGGCCATCATAATTCAGAAGTTATTCAGTAAACGTTTGAGGAGCTAGGGCACTTTAAATCGTAAACCCAACAACTCAGTCAGAACGTAATACCAAGATGAAACCCCTTAATATGAAGCTCCCTAGTATTGTGATATGATATAATCGATTTTAAGCGTTTTGATCAATATCTAGAAATGTTAAGCACGAGAAGTGTTAATTAAAGTTATGTCTTGTAAGGTTTTAAACATGTTTTTATACTTTTTCAAAATGTTACATTTTAGACCCTTGAGTTTGAAAAGTGGCAAAATATACCCTCGGAGTTTGCACTTTTACGAGTTTGGTCCTTCAAGTTTAAAAGATATACCAAGATAAAACCTTGTACTTGAAAAGTGAACATAATAGACCCCTATAGTCTATAACTTTGATAAATTACATATCAGCCCCTTTAAGTATAAGTTACAGGAAAGTTAGATATATACCCCTTGCATGGATTCTAATTCCAAATCATGTCCAAATTGCATGCAAGCTTATTTTAACATTTAAATAGATATTTATCAGTTATATAACTAAATATGAAGTTTTACGTAACGGCAAGTTTTAAAATAACGATTCATTAGGCTCGGAAGCAAAACGGGTCAAATTAGGGTTTTCAAAACGTAAACGGCGGATTGAGTCAAATTCCTTCATTAATCAATAAAGTGGTTATTTTAACATTAGTTAAGCATGCTAGGATAAATTATAACAATATTTAATCATTATAACATTTAGTTTTAAGAAAAACGCGAAATTAGGGTTTCTGGTGTACGATTTTGGATCAAAATGGAAAATGAGTATGAATTGAGTTATGAAACTTTAACAAGAGTATATTTAGGATCATATGAACATTATAAGAGTGTAGGAGCAGAAGTAGAATATCTAGAACCTGGGTTTGAGCTTCAAGGATCAAAAATGGTGGAAATGGGTCTTTTCGGGTAGTATTTCCACTCGTACGCCTTGTATCTTTACTCTGGGGCTTCAATTCTTTAGGGATTCGCTTCTTGAACTTCTTTAATGATACTAGGATCATATTGGAGCAAAGTATTGCTGCCTTATGGGTTTGAGAAAGAAGAGATGTGGTGCGAGTTTGAATGAGCTATCTAAGGTCCTATTTATAGTAGTTTGAAGGTATAAGGAGTAAGCAACACCTAGGATCTATTGAGAGACATGTGTACAAGCTAGCTACTGATGTGTTGAAGCTATACCATGAGTTGTGGAGGTCTAGAGGCTAAAATGATGGTGTGGACACCCTTAAAGGTTGCCGCGGCTGTTGTGGCTTAAAGAGAGGAGATGTGGATTGAATTTGGACCAAGGAAAGGTTTAAGCAGGTGGGTAAGCTGCTTGGGGGAGTCTAGAATCTGTTCATGGTGGTATTTGCACATGGGTGGACTTGGAAATGGGTCAAAAGAAGGTAAGAATGGGTGCGGGTCTGTTTTGGGTTCGACTAGGGTTTTCACAAGTTTTCAAGCTTTTATTTCGTGTGTAATGATTAAGGATGATTGAATAATGTTCTCAAGGTCTGAATTAAGAAGTTTCATTAGGATTTAGCAATTGGTTTGGGTTTAAACGGGTTTAAAATGATGAAATGGGGTCGCGGGTTCACATAGGGCTCGTTTAGGGTTTTCTTGACTTTCTTGGCTTATATTTCGTACATTCTTGATTGGGAATGATGGAATACTGATCATAGGACTTATATAAAGGATTATCAATGAGGTTTGATCATTGGTTTAAGTTAAAAAGGGTTGAAATTGAAAGAATAAGCCGTGAGTTGGATTAGGGTTTATATTGGATTCATTAGGGTTTTCTAGGATTTGATTTCTTGCACATTGCTAAGATAATGATAAATAATGATTTGTAAACTCATATCATGAGTTTACAATGGCTCTTGGTTGATTGTTCAGGATTAAAATGGTTAGAAACGAGTAAACGGGTCAAAGTTACATTTAGTGCACAATTAGGGTTTCTTGGATTCGTTTCTTGTATAATTGAAGTAGAATGATGAAATGATGATGGAATGATGATTGAACATGATTGATAATGTTGTAAATTAAGTTATTACAACTTATTTGGGTATTGGTTTAGGTTTATAATGGATAAAAACCAAGAAACGGGTCATGGGATTAGTATTTTGCTTGGGTTAGGGGTTTCTGACTTTTGAATTAGGGTTTATGAGTGTAAATACTGTGTATGAAAGTTATGAACTAGATAATAGGGTTTAAACATTGTATATTGAGTAGGAGCTTGTACATAAGTGGTGGTGAAGAAATTGGAATGAAAATGGAGGTAAAACGGCTATTTCAGAGATCATGCTTAATGACTTGTACATTGTGCTTTGAAAACTTGTACTTGACTTGGAGGGAGTTTATATTTCAAATGAAATGTTATATTACTTGTATATATGCTTTAGTAGCTTGTACATTCACTTTAGATATTAACCCTTCATGGAATTAGGGTTTAGAGGTATACGATAACGGTTTAAAGCCTGTTTTGATATAACGTTGCGAATGGTACATTATAGGAATAATGTACTTTGTAATAAGGATATGATGAAATTGACTTGACATATTGTGATGTTTGCTTGACATATATGAAGACAGGATTGCCATAGATAGGTTGTGTGAGCTCGTCTACTTTAGTTATGCAAATTACGTTATATATTGAGATATTGATAATGCAAGTAATGTAATAAAGCGAAAAATTTCCATGTACAATTGTGACCATAGTAAAATAGGTTGATGAAAATTCTTGGGTTGTTATAGCAGATCCCAAAGGGAATGGTTGTTTTGAGTGTGGAGCACCAGGGCATTTCAAGAGAGATTGTCCGAAGTTGAAGAATAAGGATGGAGGGAATGGGGATGCACAAGGCTGGGTTTATGCAGTTGGGAATGCAGAGAAGAGAGGGAATGCATCGGGAAACCCGGAGTCCAATGTCGTCACAAGTATGTTCCTCTTAAACAACCACTATACATCTATCTTATTCGACACTGGTGCCGATAAATTTTTTATATCTACTGCATTTAGTTCCCTGATTGACATTGTCCCAACTCTATTAGATAATAGTTATGATGTCGAATTAGCTGATGGGAAAATAGTCAGGATAGGCACTATTATACGAGGTTGCACTCTAAATTTTCTTAAAACCATTCCGTTAAATAGTACTAATGCTCGTAGAATTAGGTAGTTTCGACGTCATTATCGGTATGGACAGGTTAAGAAGATGTCACGCCGTGATCGTGTGCGATGAGAAACTTGTTCAAATCCTCTAGGGATGAAAACCCTTGACTTTTTCATTGGCAATCACAAGTAGCAACGGGAGAGAATCTCGGTTGACAGTTATCTCATATTCAAAGGCTCAAGAGTATATGGCAAAAGGATGCCAGGTCTTTTTGGCGCAGATATCCGCCAAGAAAGATGAGGACAAGTCGGAAGGAAAGCAACTCAAGGACGTACCAATCGTCCGAGATTTTCCTGAAGTATTTCCCGAGGACTTGCCAGGTCTTCCTCTGGCTCGACCGGTGGAATTCTAAATCGACTTAATTCCAGGAGCCGCACCCGTAGCTCGAGCACCGTATCGATTGGCTCCATCCGAAATAAAGGAATTATCGGAACAACTACAAGAGCTTTCCAACAAAGGATTCATAAGGCCTAGTTCCTCACCTTGGGGAGCCCCGGTCTTATTCGTCAAAAAGAAGGATGGGTCATTCAGGATATGCATTGACTACCGTGAGTTAAATAAACTGACAGTGAAGAATCGTTATCCACCGAAGGATCGACGATTTATTTGATCAACTCCAAGGATCCAGTATTTATTCGAAGATAGATCTGAGATCGGGTTATCACCAGCTTAGAGTACGAGAGCAAGACATTCCAAAGACGGCATTCCGAACTCGGTATGAACATAACGAGTTTTAGGTCATGCCATTCGGGCTAACAAACGCACCTGCAGTATTCATGGACCTCATGAACCGAGTATGCAAGCCTTACTTGGATAAGTTTGTAATTGTCTTCATTGATGACATTACTTATTTTATTCAAAGGCGAGAAAGGAAAACGGAAGAACTTCTTAAGGACATTTAGAGTTCTTAAGAAAGAGAAGTTTTATGTACAGTTTTCAAAATGTGAATTTTGGATTTTAAAAGGTACACTTCCTTGGTCAGTCATGTTAGCAGAGGTATTTCATGTGGACCAACCAAGTTAAATGGGTGAACTATTATCAAAGATTGGGCATCTCCTAAGACACGAACGGAGATCGCCTTTTTAGGTCTTTGCGGGTACTATCGGAAGGTTTCATTGAGAGATTTTCGACGATTGCTAAACCAATGACAGAGTTCCGCAGAAAGGTATCAAATTTGATTGAGGGTGAAAAAGGAAGAGAACCCGTTTCAATAATAAAGCAGAAGTAGTCAGTGCGCCAATTCTGGCACTTTACCTGAAGGAAGACTGGAAGGCTTTGTGGGTCTATTGTGTGCTTCACACAAGGCTTAGGCGATTTGTTAATGCAAGGAGAGGAAGGTGTTCGCCTATGCTTCTCGACAGTTACTAGTTCATGAGAAGAACTACCACACTCTGATCTCGAACTTGGATCGGTAGTGTTTGCTCTTTAAAGCTATGAGACACTATTATGTGGAACCAGATGCACCGTGTTCACCGACCATAAAAGCCTACAACACATTCTCGATCAAAAGGAGCTTAACATGAAGCAACGCCGTTGGCTAGAATTGCTAAGTGACTACGATTGTGCATTCGTTATCATCCAGGGAAGGCAAACGTAGTGGTGGATGCATTGAGCCGTAAAGAACGGATTGAGCCACTGCTGGTTCGAGCCTTAGTTATGACAATTAGCTTGGATCTTCCCAAACGAATTTTATAAGCTCAGATCGAAGCCCAGAAGTTAGAGAATCTTGTGAATGAAGATGTAGGCGGTATGATCAAAAAGGACATACCCAAGGAAAGGTTGGAACCACGCGCCGATGGTACTCTATGTTTACACGGCAGGAGTTGGTTACCTTGTTATGGAGACTTAAGATCCGTGCTATGCACGGGGGGGGGGGGGGGGGGGAGCATCTCCACAAGTCAAAATACTCTATCCATCCCGGTTCTAAAAAGATGTACCAAGATGTAAAGAAACTGTATTGGTGTCCAAATATGAAAGCTGACATCGCCACGTATGTTAGCAAGTGCTTGACGTATGCGAGGGTCAAGGTCGAACATCAAAGGCCATCAAGACTATTAGTATAACCAGCAATACCTGAATGGAAGTGGGATAATATCACAATGGATTTTATCACCAAACTTCCTAAGTCGTCACAAGGTCTTGACACCATCTGGGTGATTATGGACCGACTTACAAAATCTGCTCACTTCTTGCCAATAAGGGAAACGATCCATTGGACAAGTTGGCAAGGTTATTCCTAAACAGGATAGTAGCAAGATACTGGATACCTGCTTCAATTATCTATGATCGTTCTGGGAGATTTACATCAAATTTCTAGAGATCATTTCAGAAGGCTTTGGGTACAGATATTAGTATGAGCACTACGCATCATCCAGAAATGGATGGCCAGAGCGAGAGAACTATTCAAACTCCCGAGGACATGCTACGTGCTTGCGTGATCAATTTTGGCAAAGGTTGGGTGAAGCACTTGCCCTTAGCAGAGTTTTCATACAACAACAGTTATCACGCTAGCATAAAGGTTGCACCTTATGAGGCACTGTATGGTCAGAAATGTTGATCACCGGTGTGCTAGGCAAAAGTTGGGGAAGCCCAACTGACTCGCCCAGAGCTAATTTAGGAAACCACGGAAAAGATCGTCCTGATCAAGCAGAGAATGCAAGCTGCTCAGGATCGACAAAAGAGCTACGTTGATCGGAAGCGAAAGCCGATGGAATTCAAAGTTGGGGACAGAGTCATGCTCAAGGTCTCACCTTGGAAAGGGGTTGTATGATTCAGAAAGAGGGGCAAGCTGAATCCGAGATATGTCGGACCTTTCAGGGTGTTAGCCAAAGTTAGGAAAGTTGCCTACAAGCTGGAACTTCCCCCAGAGTTGAGCAGGGTTCATCATACTTTCCATGTGTCTAATCTGAATAAATGTTACGCTAATGAACCATTGGTCATGCCGTTAGAGGGAATTCACGTTGACGATAAGCTCTAGTTTATGGAAGAACCCGTTGAAATCATGGAACGAGAGATCAAATGATTGAAGCGAAGCCGGATACCATTGGTTAAGGTTCGCTGTAACTCTAGGCGGGGCCCTAAGTTCACCTGGGAACGTGAGGATTCGTTCAAGGAGAAATACCCACATCTCTTTACAAATCGGACTTTGTCATCTACTATAAGGCCTTAAGCTTTGAGGACAAAGCTCTTTTAACGGGTGGAGACTATAACATTTCTCATTTTCATGTCTTTGTACGAATCTATTAATGATCAATATTTATTCTTGTCTGATACGCGTTTACTTTTAATTTTGACTTTTAAGCTAAATCGCTTAGACTAGAAATAATCAATTAATGTAAACGGTCACCAAATAAATTAAGGTTTACATCATTTCAAAGATAATTAAAAACTTTGCGTGTTTTATTTTTGTTGGTCACATAAAAGGTTTACGTTTCACAATAAAAATACATTTTGACACACCACGGAAATACCTAGACTTACCTAGACTTAAACCAATTCCCACTTTTAATCCTCAAATACAAAAACTATGAAGTTCTTGTGTTAATGAATCATATGGCCGGTTATAAACAACAAACACACCTAAGAAATCTTTAAAAATCTCCTAACAATCCTAAAGGTACAAGTACTTCATCTAACTAATTAAGACTTGTCCTAATTGTTCCCACTAAGTATTTACATAATGGACAAAGACCAAATGGCCTTTCTTTTACCCTCTTGGTTTCGGCAACATGCATGAACATATCTAAATCCTTAAGATTTTCTAATCTATCCAAATCTTGTACATCATGCAAGCAATTAAGGAATGGTACTTAGTGGTTTAGCTTAATACCATGTGAGGCCAACTAGAAACCCTTAAAAACCTCTAATAAGGGCCGGTTTGGTTATGTAGTGTGACTATAAACTAGAAACCAAGTAATTGCCTATAAATACACACTTATATCTCACCATTTGACACTCTTACAAACTCACACACTCTCAAAAGGGTTAAACATTTTCCCTTCTTGGCGTCAGGTCACAAACCGCACACAAACACACCCATAATACTTGGTTTCGAAACTAAAATAACACCTAGGGTTGCCATACGAAATCACAAGAGGATTACACGAGCTAAGGTTGGGTAATTACAAAGCTTTGAAGCTTAGGGTTTGGTTATTGATCGTGTATTGCACACGTGGGTTGCCACCTTACTCACAATACGCTCGAAACAAGCACTAGGACTCTTGTAAGTCACATTTAAACTTATACAAATCATGTTATGCATGTTTTCCCTTGTTGCTAGTCAATATGTCACGTTACCATACAAAAGACACGCTAGCGTGAGCTTGTGCATTATAAATACTAAACATAGGGGTCAAACGAAGTACTTATTCATATACTCGACCTTGAGTGGTGTTGGAAGGTTAAGGAACGGGTGCAACATGATTAAATGGCAAGCAAAGTCTTAAACGTATATATTAGACACAAATAGGAACACCAACGCGAACATTAACTCACCCACATGAATACTTTGTAAATCACACGTAAACTTTCATGGTGAACAAGCTACGATAGCTTGGGATTACGTATGCAACCTTGACATACGAATGCATGTAATGCGCGAATTGTACATGTGACAAATACATGACATTTAGACTACTAGAACACGTTCGAACCATTTAAAATATTAGGAAGAGTAACGGGCCACTAAGGGCCTAGTATAAATCTATGCGACCCATGTTCGGGCCCAACTGGCCCAACAGGTCACCTCCTACAAAGCCACAGCTTATTTAATAAGCTCCACAAGCTTATTTAGTGCAAAATATGCTTGTGGGAACGTATGGGAACCTTAGCACACTCTAAAAGACCAATCGGACCCATAATGGGCTTATCGGCCTATTAACGAGTCCGAACCACAAGCCAATAAGTCACAACGAGCTTAGACAGCTTATTGGGGGCTTATTCAAGTTTAATAATCTTATTTTAACTGGGACAATACTATTGGGCCTTAATGGACCAAGCCAAATTGGTTGGAACACTATAAGGGGGTTATTCGGGTTCCTATTGGGCCCAAGAAGCCCAATAGCAAGCTTATTAGCTTATTGGATAAGCTAACCAAGCAATCATACCCTAATGTGCTTAATAAGTCAAAGATATAAGTTAAAACGCTAAGGGAACCTTTAAAATGTATTTCGGGTTTGGGTTATTGGGTCCACAAAGCCCAATAAGCTCCAATAAGCTCCAATAAGCTCTCCCGAGCTTATTTTCAACTCAAGTAACTTAAATAAGCTTACGGAAGGCTTTCATGCTTTTCAAAACTTAATCGGACCTTTAAAACACTAACTAGACCTTAACGGGCCTAATAAGGCCCATTAAGCCAAAAATAAGCTCGAAGAGCTTATTTATAAGCTAGGACAGCTTATATGACTTATCTGGACTGAATAAAACATAATGTTACTTGTTAGGACTTAATTGGAGTTAAAATGTGATTTTTGCTAATGGAGGGACTAAAAGAGTCAATTTGCAAACTATAGGGTTAAAACTATCACTTTCCGACTTTAATAAGTCCAGGGACTGTTTTTGTCAATTTTGGAAACTTAGGGGCTGTTTCAAACTTATAAGGACCTAAAATGTAACTTGGTATAATTTAGGGACTAAAAGTGTAATTAATGAAACTTGGGGGTTTAAAATGAAAATAAAGTATATTTATAAACCCAAGGGCTGTTTTGATAACTATAAGAAACCTACGGGTATTTTATAAGCAAAAGTGAATTATGTAAACACTTAACAAGTTGGACGAATTATGATCGGGTGTTATTCGGTTTTGAATAACGACTTAATAAATAAGACTATTTATTAACGAAGTGTATACGTTTTCCAAGAACCATCGAATGAATACAAATACATTGAACATGAACACCACCACACAAGTGATAATAGTATATATAAACTAGCAAATTGATTATAGTTTATACATCGAATCTTTAGCCTAATTTGTAGACTAAGATTGGCCGTATTTACTTAGGTATTTGACGGTGTGGTTCATACTTGGATATCTAATATCATTTTTAGAGGACTATTCACTCAGGTGAGTTCATAGCCCTATGTTTTACAATTATTTAAATGATTTACATCCTTGGGGTGAGAACACGCTTTGTTTTAAAAATTGGACGCAAGTGTACATTTTATACCATGATTACGTGTTTGCCTAAGTAGCGATAACTCACTGAGCCCTTTATCATGAACTGCTAGTTGCATAGATGTAGTTGGGAATTACATTATGTGAGCGCGAATGTTATAGATAGATCTATTTGGGGGTGAATTAGCTATCACCGGGAACGAACGTATACCATGTCGGATTTGGGATGTTTCGGGTTAGAACATCATTCATGGGCAATTTTTGGCAATTTATTTGCATTCATACATGTCGAGCTTCAGTGTCATGAGCTTAGGAAAACGTAATCACTTTTTTTTGTGATGTTTGCATCTATTGCTTAATCATACACTTGGAAATCTTGCGGTCCTACAATTGATTTACATAAACCTATGAATTCACCAACTTTATGTTGACGTTTTAAGCATGTTTTTTAGGTCAATAAGGCACGAGGTACGATGATACATTGGGAGTCAATAACTGGGGAGTCAACAATTAAGTTTTTGGGTCTTATTACATTTTGGGGACAATTGTTATAACCCGGAATATTCTATTATTATTGTCGAACAATTTGAAGCCATGAGCTTATGTAACAAACAAGTATTTTGTTAATCCAATGTATCTTTTCTAAATGACACGTTTAGTGGTCGTTCTCATATCTTGTGCTATTGATCCAATAACCTAACGCCCTCGGATATTCAACATTCTGCTGCGACTCAGATTTGGGGGTGTTACAGTATCACCGTTCGGGCCATCATAATTCAGAGGTCATTCAGTAAATGTTTGAGGAGCTAGGGCACTTTAAATCGTAAACCCAACAACTCAGTCAGAACATAATACCAAGATGAAACCCCTTAATATGAAGCTCCATAATATTGTGATACAATATAGATTCAGGACAGGATTTTTAAAAGCATATCGATGATGAATTATATAATAGTTATAACATAATTGGTTTTAAGTGTTTTACTCAATAACTGGAAATGATAAGCATGTCAAGCATTAATTAAAGTTATGTCTTATAAGGTTTTGAACACATTTCTAAACTTTTTCAAAATGTTACATTTTAGACCCTTAAGACTGAAAAATGGCAAAATATACCCTTAGAGTTTTCACTTTTACTTTGGAAAGTGACATAATAGACCTCTATAGTTATAACTTTGATAAAATGACATTTTCAGTCCCTTTAGTTATAAGTTTAAGAAAGTTAAGATATATACCCTTTTGCATGAAAAATGTATCGTTTTTAGTCCAAAATCCATAATAATGATATTTTTCAATATGAAAAGTAATTTAAAGGTTATATCTTATTAATATAAGCTAAAATATGAAGGTTTAACATAACAAAAGTTCAAAATAACGATTCATGAAGCCAGAAATCAAAACGGGTCGAATTAGGGTTTTAAAATGAAAACACGCGGGTTTTAAGTTTAAATTCTTTCAACACTTAATAAAGTTGTTATATTAACATAATTTAAGATGAATTATAACAACATTTAACCATTATAACGATTAGTTTTAAGAAAAACACAAAGTTAGGGTTTAGGGTTTCAGTTTTGGATCAAAATGATAAAACGCCTAGAATTTGAGATAAAAAGTTTTAAAAAGAGTTTAAGCATGATCATATGAACATTATATGAATGTAGGAACATGTATGGATCATAAGAAACCTGTGTTTGAGCTTCGAAGATCAACAACGGAGGAAAATGGGTCGTATGTATAACACCCTGTGTTTTCAAGTCTTTGACGACGTCAATAAATGTACTATTCATTTTTAGT
>BQNB010096761.1:11574-25546 GCA_026074375.1 Tanacetum coccineum | reverse complement strand
TAAATGTTGGGTTTTGACTCGGGGCTTATGGCTTTGACTTGGGCTCATAAATAAAGATTTGGGCCACGGGTTAAAGGTTTTAGGCTCTAGTGATATGGTTTTGGTTATAAGGATAAAGGGATAACGACCGTTATCTCTTTAAAATAAAGGAGATAACGGTGTTAGGGTGATTACTCACGTTTATGAATTCTGTATCTTATCCGAATGAATACTTGATCATCTCGAATCTTCTTATAGTGCAAACCGACAGCTCATTAATTTCTCTTCTCGATCGTTAGCTTCATGGTCTATCTTATGTTCATGATCATGGTTTGTATTATCATAAGTGTTCCATCATTTCTTTTGTTCGTAACGTGACTCATCATCATTGTCATCATCGATTAATCCCTCCATGATAGCCTTATTTCTTAAAGCATCTTCTTTTAACTTGCTATCCTCTAAGGCTTCGTACCATTCATAATCTTGGTAATGGAGTGAGTTTCCAATAATGTAAGCTCCAGGCAAGTTTCCTCCATTACAGTATCCATCATTCTTCCAACTACATGTTGGCCATTCCGAACATCCAGTTTTATAGTTTAAAGGCTTATAATAATTCTTAACTGGTGTGGGTTCAGTCCAAACTCCAGTGTCACTCTATGGTTTCTCATCAACCCATGGTATATCTTTGTTCCATTCATAGATCCAATCATCCTTATAATCTTCATAAGTCTTAAATCCCTCAATGTCTTTCGTAAAGAGATCGGGATCTATCTTGAGTAGGTAATTGAACTTTTTGAATTCTTTGCACAACGGTGTTTCATAATTGAACAAGTTTGCTTCAATCCTAAAAATTTCACCGATTTCTTGTTCATCATTGTGGTTAGTTTCCTCAAGATCGGAAGATTCATCATCCGTTGGCTCAATTCCGTCACTTCCCATCTTCCAATAATCCCACAAAGCCCCTTTAGTAAATATATCCATAGTCTTATAGTTCATAAACTTTGAGGCCAACTAATTTTCAAACTTGGGGTTAGTAGGGTCCTATCTAATCATCTGTGTGTTAGATTTGCCAGTGTGAAAAGGCGGGTAGTATTTTCTAAAGAATTTGGCAGTTAAATCGACCCAACTATCAATTGATTCTTTAATCTTATCAAACCATCTCCTAGCTCCACCAACTAATGAGATTGGAAAGACAACAACTCGGAGCTTATCATGATTTACATTGGGTAAATCAATCGGGTCAACAATGCTTAGGAAGTATTCGATATGCTTGACTGCTTCTTCTCCATTGGTTCCATCAAATGCATTATTGGGTAAATCATCAAGGAATTTTCCTTTTAGCTCACAAGCGTTCTTTCCATTAACTGTAATGCATGTAATTCCTGAGTAGTAATCTTCATGGTCATTAGTCGTGAATTCTTTCATAGTTGATTCCATTTTCTTATCTGCCATGTCTTCTTCAATCAACTAGCTCTGATAAGTCCTTCCTATAACAAGGGTTAAAATATCAGCAGGATTTGCTGTGAAGAAAGATAGAAAAATTTTAACACGAAAATCAAATATGAAAACTAAGATTCGGATTTTGTTTTAGATGATCGATACGCCGTATTCAATTGAAGTGAATACACCGTATTAATCTTTTAAGTGAATACGCTGTATTGGTAAACACACAAATATACAAGCAAACAATTAAACAAATATACAAGCAAACAATTAAACTAAATATACAAAAATATACACAATATACAAGAATATACACTAATCTAATTTACGCTACTCCTAAGGGTCAGATCTAATGTTAAAAACCAAAATATAAAATAAAAATCAAGATTAATTTTCACTCCCCGGCAACGGCGCCAAAAAAACTTGATGTGTCGTTGTGTGGTGTATATTTTTATGATTCAAGTTTTAAATTTATATTTTTTTGACTTAACCAAAAGCAACACTTTAATGGGCAGTGTACCCGGTCGGTGATAGATTTGTGGTAAGTAGGGTGTCAAACACTTAAAGCGAGGTTAAATCTCTTAATTTATTAATATTTTGGTTAACTAATCTAAGTTAATTCTAATCTAAGTAAAACCTATGCTAATGCTATGTTAGTTCTAATCCTAATTCTAACAGTTAAAAGGGGGTTTCAGCCTGAGAGACTGGCACGGATTTGGTTGGTGACTACAATCAATTCAAGACACTTTAACCTACACAAGCAAATTAACAGAAGATAAAAGTGCGGTCAAGCCTTATAATAGAAAACTGTATTAGTCATCATTAATCCGATTAAAAGTTGGTTTGTTTATTTAGTGTGATGATTACTTATCTCGAGGTGGCATATCATTCTTAGACTTAGGCGGGACTTCATCCTAAGACCTAGACACATTAATTATGTCACAATTAAAGTATCCACATAAAGCATCTTTATTTATCTGATTATAATTCATCTAAGGAGGACGACAACGTGTATGTACGTACAAACCATAGAATCATTGTGATTACCCACTTTACTGCTTAACGGTAAATTATGTTAGGTGGTAGTCCACAATTCAAACTATACCAATGATCAAAACTTATTAGTTAGTACTAAGCCACTACCTTCTATGGTACAACCAGTTCAATCAGGCAAGCAGGACATTATTAGTGATCCTATTTGTTCCACCTATACGCATTACTATATGGAGAGCTATCCCGGACTCTTAGCCTACGCCCAAACAACACCGAAGTTGCAACACTTTAAATATGTAGAACTAGACCCAGTTGAATGATAAGTCGCATACAAAAGCACGTAAACAAGTATGAATTGATAAACATAATAATATGCATAACACGATAAATTTAGCAATCGAGATATAAAAAAAATCAAACATTTCAGGTCTTCATTAATAATGGCTAATACCCAAAGGTATTAGCCTTTTTCAAACATCATATTAATTCATGAGTAATTGTTTTAGCCATGGTAAAAACCTACCAAGTTACGGATTGATACCAAAAACAGAAGATTACAAATAGTATAAGAATATTACACGTTGTCTTCTATTGTGATTGGGAATACGTTGGCAGACCTCTTCTGCTCTTTTTTCCTCTGAAAATCGACTTTTTGTGAATGTAGTATCGTGATTATGATTTATGCACTCTTAAAAATATCATTTTTAAGTTTTCTATTTATACTGTCTCGAAGTCGGTTTGATACGGCGTATCCAATGGGTTGGATACGGCGTATTAGGAGTTTCTTGGAGTAGGTACCACGTTTGATATCTTCCAGAATATTCACATGCCATATATCTAATACGGCGTATTGGTCTTCTCTAGATATGGTGTATTGATCTTCTTTCCTTTGTGGTCTTTGGTGAGTGCAGGCACGGATACGTTGTATCTTCCTTGATGGATACGGCGTATTGGTAGTCATAGAATCATTAATCTTCAAAATATCTTCGTTTAAGCTTCAGAATGCGTACCTTTTAATAATATTCACCAAGTACTCCGTAATTACTGCAATTCTCAAATACAAACGATTAAGTAACAATTCTTTGCAATAATTATACAAAATAGGTTAATTACATGGGATAAATGATGCTATAAAATAGACGTTATTTGATGTCATCAATATGGTAATTGTATATCCTCTTCAATTGGTATCAAGAGCCATGAGATGAATTAGTGGTGTTTTTGTGTGTGTTTAAAACTTTTTACACATTTCACTTTGCGATTTAGGTTCGACTTATGCATAAAGTTTGAATCTTTGTGATTTAAAACCATAAAGGTTTGATTTCTATCAAAAGTTTATCATTTAAAACGTGTTTTTGCAAAATGGTTTAAGAAAAGTTGGTTTAAAAGTTGTTTTCTAAGTGAACTTTCAAATCTTGCGATTTAGAAAGTTTGTGGTTTAACACTTTGCCATTTAAGATGTGTGATATAGATCTTGTGGTTCAGAGACTTAAAGCTTTAGACTTGTGATTTACGTTCTCTTGTGATTTAAAATGGGGTTACACAATAAATCAAAACGATCTAAACAATCATTCGATTTGGCAAGGTTGTGTAACTTAACATTTTGCGAAATAAGAACTTGTGAAATATATTCTTGCGGTTTAAGTTGCGATATAAAAGTTACGAATTTGATTGAGGAAAGAATTTTGCGGTTTAAGATTTTGTGAAATACACTTTGCGATTTAAAAAGTCTTGTGAAATAAACTTGTGATTTAAGGTTTATTCTGCGATCTAAATTTTGATAAAAAATCTTGCGACTTAAGCTTTGATAAGAAACTTGTGATTTAGACTTTTGTTTAAAGAAGTTGCGGTTTAAAGTTTTGAGTCAAAAGTTGCGATTTAAAATTTCTGTCAAATATTGCGATTTAAGATGTCTTAAAAATCTTGCGATTTAACATATAACTTGCGGTTTAAGTTTTATTTGAGAATTGATATTTGAGACTTCGAAAGCACAAGACTTTAAGGACCTATAGGACTTTAAACAAGACAAGTGAAACACATAATTACTTAATCACTTAAAACAACAACAACACAACACAACATAACACAACACTTCCTAATCATTGAAACGATCATTACTCATATCATTTCATAACACATCAATTCATCATGTCTACGCTTGCTGAAAACCGACCACCGATGCTAGAGAAAGGCGGATACGATACTTGGAAAAGTCGTATGTTGTTATATGTAGAAAGGAAAGAACATGGAGAGATGTTGCTTGATTCCATTCTTCATGGTCCATTTTGATATAAAGTGGTTGACTTTCCAGCAAATGAAGCAATGGGAATAGCTGCTGTAACACGAATGCAGACTTTTACAGACTTAACTCCTGAAGAAAAGATCAGAAAGGATGTGCCTAAAGCTGCAACTTGATTCTCATGATTACCAAATGACATCTACACTTTGTTGAATCACAAAAAGATTGCTTATGACATCTGGTACAGGGTGAAAGAGTTAATGGAAGGTACTGAGCTAACCAAACAAGAAAAAAGTCAAAATTGGCATATGCATTTGACATATTAGCCTCAGAGAAAGGAGAGACGATTCATTCATATTACATACGGTTTTCTAAGTTGATGAATGATATCAATATCATTGGGCTTGACATGACATCTGATGAGGTGTCATTTTATACACTATTTCGGGGTCATTTAACCCTTTAAATCATTCAAATATGCCCAGATTATATGCTTAATCATTTGTTTTTAGGTTTTTAGAACTTGGATGGAATTTGGAGGAAATACACGTGACTTGGGCTCATTTGGAGAAGAAACGGACGAGATTACAGACCTACACTAATGACATGGGCTCATTTAGAGAAGAAACGGATGAGATTCCGGACTTGCACCAAGATTCACCAAGAAGTATCTATCTGGTGATGGTATCTGGATATTGGCGACAGCGTCACAACATAGCCGACTTAAAGTGAATCTAGAACCATCTACGTGGCGACGGCGTCAGGAGCATAAAGCGACGCCGTCACGTCGATATACCTATATATATAAAACCATTTTTAGGGTTTTAGAGTGTAACTTTTAGGATAACTTTGTATAACTTAGGGAGACGAACCCTAGTTCTTGTAGCAGCTTCATAGGTCGTATTTAGGGCCTCAAAACCCTATTGTACTACCTTGGATCCATGTTTTAATTCAAGTAAGATTATTTATCATTAATCATTCAATATGTCTATGTGTTGTGTGATTGATTTATCTTCTTACTTCCTTTATAACATGCGAGGCTAAACCCACCTTTGTATTTGCTTATGATTGCATGAAAGTCAGATTGTAGATCCTTTTATTGTTGATTCTTGTTGATGAATGTGCGTGTTAGGCCTTAGAAAACCAGATTTTGTCTGTATCGCTGTTGACACATCTAGAGAAACGCGAGTGCGTAGAAAGGATACCATAGGGTAACAGTCTTTATACTACCTTGGCCCTTATATGGTTGATCCCTCTTAAGGTATTTCACAAGCATTTAATATACTCTTAGAGGCCTTGTAATAGTCTTTATACTACCTTACTTATGCTCTGCCTTAATGGAATATTAAAATAGACGACGTATTCGTGTAATTCGTTCATAACTTAGGAAATACTTACACATTACATCACAAGTGTGACAAGGCAACAAGATTAGGAGAAACAAACTGATAAGTAGTGCATGATTAAGTAAATACATTTAATTATCATAAAGTTATCACCAGTAGATTAGTTTATTAATTAGTTTAGTTAATAGTTTATCAAACCAACCTCTTAAACCATAGATTTACCTGCTTTCTATAAAATATAAATGCACAAAAATAATCTTCTCTCAACCCCTAAGATTCTGTTAGACCATGATCAAGCCTTCCCAACCTATTCCCCTTGAGAATGATAACAACCCCGAGTCTTTGCTATACTACTACTACAACAGTTAGGTACTCTTCCTAGGGAGTTGTAAAACTTCTTGTTGAAGTCCTACGACGACCGCATCAGAAGAACTCATTAAGAATTACAGAGCAATGTAAAAGCTCGAATCATGTTTTAGTTTTTTATTTTGTATGCTTATGTTTTTAATTATCTATGTAACATTTTTAATGTTTTCGTGTATTTTTTTAGTTCTGTATGAAATGTTGCCACACCTTATATTCTAAATTAAATCTCATTTTGTGTTTCAAGCGACTCACTTTGAGACACGATATCTCATATCATATTAACTCCATTTTTAACAATCTTTACTTTGCTGCGAAGCTCTCTTGAAAGACAAGTCAAAACTACTAACCAAAACACATATTTATAACGTATACATATATAAATTATTGTTTAAAGTTTGCAACTAATCATTTTTGCAAGGCTTTTTCTTGTTTCAAGTGACTCATTTTGAGAAACGATATCTCATTCATATTAACTCTATTTTAGACACTCTTTATCTCGTTGGGAAGCTATATTCAAATAGAACACAAAACCAATTACCAACACAAAAATATATAACATAGTAGTAATTTAAAAAATTACAAAGTTTGCAAACAACCCATTTTAAAAAAAAATCTCAAAATATAACAAAAAAGGGAGTTGAACAAAAGAAATATAACCGAACCACTTGTTTTTACAACATATTTGAACGGGAGTTCGATAAAAAAAGGATGGACCACACTGTACATTCAAAAGTTGAACATTTTTGCTTGTCATTTGACGTGGGCCACACGGTTTCGTGAAGAATATGTTAACACTAGGTGAATTTTGTAGTTTTCTTGGCCATGTGGGACGTGGCTCAAGAATGTAACGCAAATGCATGATATGTGAAGCATGTTAAATATTCTTCATGGCATGAAGTCTCAATTGGTAATTCTAAAAAAATTGGCCTTGTTTTTACTATGACAAGTAATTTTGGTCCTCTCAGGTAATTTCTGTAATTTATTATAAAGAGAAGAGAAAGATTAATATAATTAATGGTGGGACCTTAAAACTAAGGGGGTACTTGATTGGAGGTACTTATACAGGTGAGAAAATGGAATGAAAATTAATAATAAACATTGTGGTGAGTATAATAACAATCTTCATTAAACCATATATTAAGCATTAACCATTACCATACCATACTAATAGGAATGGATTTCAATACCCATGATTAACACACTAACTTCAACCCCAGCCTTCCCACATTCATATCTTACCGTTACAAAATTAAAGAGTATCTCTCCTATACTGCTCCATTATTAATTTTATTAACATGTCATGATTGTTTATAAAATGAAATTTATTTCCATTTCAATCTAAAGAGGTTTTTTATACGCAGCCCAACACATTATGAGTAGAAGAAAGTCGAGAAACGTATATTTTTATTCTTTTTTTCATATCTAAATAGGTTCATTAGAAGATGAAGACACATAATCATCAAATCAAGAATGTCACAATTCATCTTATGCGTGTTCATCGACAGGATCACGTGACTAGACATAGTAATGTTATTGATTCATAGTGCCTTCTTCCTAAACTAATTGATCAACATTGCTAAAAATAAAGTCAATTAAACATCAAATGAATTTACGTGTTAGCCTACTACCATTTAAATTATAAATACAGACAACTTGGGTGTAATTTTAGGTAAAACAAAAAGTTTTTATTGACCTCGTTATTTTAAATTCCTTTTAAAAACCAAGCACCATCAATACAATAGGAATACCTTTTGCCATTGCATTGCATTCCCATTACTATTATCTTTTTTATTCCTTAATTTGAGCCAAGCATGCCCTAAAACAAAGCTCACCCATCTTATTAAGGGCATGTTTGGTTTATAAAAGGGTTTAGAATAGATTTGTTTTGGTTTATGATTTTGATTTAGCGTATGATTGATAAAAATTATGAGAGAGAAAATAAAATAGAAAATGGTATTATAAATTGATTTTAAATGTATTTATGAAATAAAAATAAAAAAAATAAAAAAACAAGAGTGAAAGGAAGATCATGCAGTGAAGAATAAAAGGATGGGAAAATCATTTGACAACATACATAAAACCCAACAGATTTATCCGGATTGAATTATTTAGCATCATGAATTTATCTTTGGTTTTAAAATTGCACCAAACATCAAACAATGGACATAAGTCCGTTACTTTAAAGCAAAACCAAAGAAACAAACAAACCCTAAGATTTCTAACAATTGCAATTTTTTAGGGTTCAAACCTATTTACGTAACTTAAGAATCCAAACAAACATCTTTTTAGTCTTTGAATATCAAATCGTAATCCTAAAGGCATATAACAAACAATACCTAAATGAAAGCAGTCATAGAAAATGTTTGAAACCAGTTAAGTTATGTACATTTAAGTAACGACTTACATACTGGAGTACCATAAATACAAAAAAGCTACAATAACAATAACTATATCTAATTTTTTTAAAGCAAGGTATGGGGAGGTGGCATATAGACATTCACACCCCTACTTGATGGTAAATCGACCACTTCCAGAAAAAACTATGACAAGTGTGAGTGCAACAAAAAGACATGTGTGCGTGTAGGGATATAAAGACAAGTACATTAAAGATAGCATATAAATAAAAAACAAACAATCACATAAACAAAGAACATACTAGCATGCATAGCAATAAACAAGGGCGGATCTAAGTGTTAGCCACGTGTGGCACATGCCACATACGATTGAAACAGACAAAATGTAATTTTTTTAAAGTTTTTTGGTTTTACGAAAGTGCTACACCTAGTTTGAAGAAGTGCACATGAACAAACAAAAAAGCAAGAGAGACAAATAGTTTTGAGCTTTGGTTTTGAAGAAAATGAAAGACTATAGCGGAGGTTAAAGAAAATGAACAATAATTTTCATCGGATACTTGTTGTAGTTTGTCAATTAGTTACTTTAATTGACTTTTCTTTATGTACTCCGTACAAAAAATTAGGACATAGGGGTAGTTTCAAATTTGTTTTATGGTATTATTATTTTAATACCATGGGAGTAAAATGAAACAATCATTCAAATCTGTTGGTGCAACATTAACAATGATCTCCTTTATGTTTTAATGATGACAAATAAACATTCATAAAACATAAAATTACAAATGATAGCAAAAATCTGGAAAAACAGATTAGGGAATCTGGCGCGTTGGGCACGCGTCAGCGCGCCACTCGGGAAGTCCGTTTTTACAGATTTTGCAATGTTGGCTTTCCTCTTACCCCACACATGTGGAAACTTCAATAAAGGTATGTACATGATACTTGGGTATTTGGGAACACTCCAAATGAGGTTTAGATTTAGAGATGAGCAAAAACGAATCTTCCCGTTTTTCTACGAAACGCCAACTCAAATCTTTTTATCAAACGCCTCTAGCCAATGCCTAAACTTCTTTCTAAACCTAGTATGATCATATTTTCAACATACCAACAAGTAAAAGTATTTATTTGACCTTAATCCGGATTTACGTTGTTCCTAATTACGTAACGGGCTTTACTCCCTTATTGGTCAAACCAAGTCAAAGGTCATTTTGCGTAAACGCATCCTTTTCCGTTATGGGATATGCTTTACTTAAGATGCAAATCACTTAGCTTGTTTGCATCAAGATAATTAGTGATCAAATCCAGTGATTATTATCATGGATTAAAGTCTAAATGACTAATTGAGTTTGTGATATTTAGAAGTTAATCATACTTTGACTTTTCTCACTTCCTTACCCATAAATGTTTTTACAAACTCACATGTACAAGTCCACACTTCCTCTAATCAATCCTACAACCCATTCCTCCTAATCACTTGTTTACCTTCTTACCTAATAAGTGATTTCATTTTTCCACACACACTCCAAACATCTTCTTCCTAAACAATCACATGTACCCACTCTTTTCTATCTTATTGGCAATGTAATTATAAACCCAAATCAATCATTTGATTTCATCCTAAACATCATTTCCTTCATCTTTATCTTCAAGCCTTCACCAAATAAACTCTAAACCTTATCCTCAACATGCCAACTCACATTCCCTTACATAATGTACATTCATTGTACTTGTTGCACCTTATGTCCCCTTCATTCCCAACCAAGGATATTCCATATATTTTCAAAACATTCTCCACCACTCATTCACCATTCACATTCTTCTCTATTTCATTTGAATTTGACACATACATTCCATCATCTTCACCCTTGATCAAGACACCTCATCAATACAAGTTCCTATACTCTTTTCTCTACCCTTGGATTGAAACTCAAACAAACACAACAAACACACTTTCACTTCTACCCTTAATCAAGCCACCTCATCAATCCAATATACCTTATTATTTTCTTAACCATTAGATTGAACTCTCATCTCAAACAAACATACTTCCACTCACAAACATACACTTCTCGCTCACACAACAAACACAACTCTTTTATCACCCTTGATCTTGCCATATCATCTATCCAACCTATCTCTTCTATTTACATTCTCACCTTTCATTTCAAACTAAGATCAAGAGGCTCCCTTTTATCACATCATGTCACATCATTACAACTCATACATAACTCATTCTTTCTTATCCAACATGTGCTTAAAAGATTTCAAATTCAAATTTCAAATTCTTTCCCCTTTCTCTCTAAGCAAAGAATATTCTAAGAATAGTCTCTTGTACTCTAACTAGCTATTTCAAACCTTTAGTTGGATTCTAACTAAGCTAGTTAGACTTTGAGGAATACCCAAAATACCCTTTTCCGATAATTCTTTTCTCTCTTTACAATATCGGATAAGCAAAAGGCTTTTAAACACTTCATAAATGCTTTTATCAAATGGCTATTTTAGTTGGTTGACCTTAAGTGTAAGAATGATTGAAATGTCATTGCATGAAGTACAATTAGGGGTTTAACAAGGGCAGGTAGTTAAAAAGCCAAGAACCCAAAAAATAGTATCGGGTCCCTGGCACGCTGACCACGCGCTGACACATGGCAAACACGCCACTTGCGAACTATTATATCCCATTTTGGGTTCTTGGCCTATAAATACCCCCTACTGGCCTTTGTATTCCTCACCTCTTGCAAACATTCTTTTCTCTCTTTTCTCTTCTCTAATCCTCTAAGTCTAACATCAAGTGTTCCAAACTTCTCATTTATCATTCTATTGAAGTGAACACATCTTCGCAAGAGAGCCACACAAGTACCTAATCCATAATTATGTGTTTTGTCGAGGGTCTTATTTCCTACACCCTTTCTATTGGAATCGAGTCTCTAGGTTAGGTTAGGACTTGGTTCATCTATCTTATTTCAGTCTATCCAGTTGTAAGGGAAGTCTTGTATCTGTGGGATCAAGCCTAGATCTTTAGGAATCTAGTTGGGGTTTTAGAAAGCTTCCAAGGGGAAGGGTTTTAGAGTTGATAAGTTAAGTCAAACCACGGGTTCTTAGGGGTGGATTTCGAGGGCGAAATATTGTAGGTAGTAACTCTTCTGTATGAGCATCGGTCTTTGTTGAAAGCCGGTGAAGTTAAATTATAATACGGTTTATAGTCCACCATAAGGATTATACTAGTAGAGTGTCATAGTTGTGGATTCACAACTGGATGTATAAAAGGATTAAACCCCCTTCCCAAACCAGTATATATTGTGGTGTCTCTCTTTCTCTCTTCTTCTCTCTATCTACTTATTGTTCTCATTGCAAAGTAGTTTAGTACACAACTCGACTCTTTCGAGACTTTAAGTTTTATAAACTTCAAAGAAGTCAAGAAAACCGTATTTCACCCCCCTTTACGATTCTAGAATTGGCATAAGAGCAGTTTGCTTAAGCTTTTAAGCGTCAAAACCTTCCCGAGAAGTCGTTTAAGTCGAAAACTTCTTTTTCAAAATTTCAAAATCTTAACTCTGATTTTTGAAAAAGTTAAGTAAAGATCCATGGCTCTAGAGAACTACGTTGAGGGGTGTTCAGTGCAAAGACCACCTTTGATAGAACCCAATGGTTCTTGCTTTTGGAAAGGCCGCTTTGAGGCTTACATAATGTCCAAAGACATTGACTTATTGTAAGTCATTCAAAACGATGATTTCTACTATGAAGTTGAAGACTCAGTAACCAAGCTAATGAAGGAAATGATGTATGAACTTCTTGAAGATGACCAAAATAAGAACCTTGGCAAGATTAAAAAAGCCAAGATGGCTCTTTACAATGCTCTACCCTGTAAAGAGTATGAAAGAGTTTTCATGTGTAAAACCGCCAAAGAGGTTTGTCATACACTAATCATCACTCACACAGGCAATTCACAAGTCAAGAATTACAAGACTGGTCTTCTCACTTAAGAATATGAGAAGTTTTCAATCTCTAATAAAGAAACTATTGACAACAGCATCACTCGATTCAACACTATTGTGACTAGTCTAAAATCTTTAGATCCAGACTATTCTAGCAAGAATCATGTAAGAAAGTTTCTTCGTGCTCTACCATTGAAATGGAGAGCCAAGGTGACGGCCACTGAAGAAGCCAAAGATTTGGCTACACTTCCTCTTGATGAGCTAATTAGAAATCTCAAGGTTTATGAAATGGTCTTAGATAATGATGGCATAGGATCTAGGACTACCAAAGAAAAGTAAAATCATTAGCTCTTAAAGCTAAAGTCACTAGGGAACAAACTAGTGATGAAAGCGATAGTCAAGGAGGAAGTGACGAAGACATTTTTTGGCTAGGAACTTCTGCAAGTTCTTCCGCAAGGGTAATCAATTCGGATGAGGAAATCGATTTGGTAATGGCAGTAATCGATTCGGTAAAGGCCGCGGTAATAGATTTGAGAACAAAGGTGGTGAAAGCTCAAAGCCAAAAGGGGCTTGCTACAATTGCGGGATAGAAGGCTACTTTGCTAGTGAGTGTAGAAAGCCGAAGGAGAACAAGGCTTTTTTTGAAGGAGCATGGAGCGATAGTGAAGACGACAACGAACATCAAAATGACGCAACATGTCTCACGGCAATCGACTCTCAAGAGGTAGTATCCAAACCATCTAGTTAAAATAATGATTTAAATATTAATGATTTGCAAAAGGAAAATGAGGAACTCCTAAAGTTTAACAAGGATTTTGCTAAAACTTTTAAAAAACTCTTAAATCAAAAACGGTCTCTTGAAAATGAGAACTTAAAACTTTCAAGCAAAATCAACGATCTTGAGTTTAAAGTAAAGAAACTTGCACATAATAAAGAGGTGATTGAACCTTGTGAAAAATGTGATGTACTCACACAAGTGGTTGTCTCTTTAAGATGCAATGTTTCTAAACTTCAAAATAAAGCATTGAATTTTTCAAAATTCAAAAAGAGCAGTATTGTTTTAGACGACATGTTAAGTCATCAAAAGTTGTCCCAAGATAAGAAAGGTCTTGGATTTTCTAACAACGATAAAACCACTTCTGTGAGTTTAAATAAACCAATAGTGTTTTTAAAAGAGAGTCAAAATAAAAATTCCTCAAAAAGCTTTATTAAACCCATAACTTCTCAAACTCACTTTGCAAACACTCGAGGTTCTCAAGCACCTATTACAAGAGTGGAAACAGGACATCAATTAAGCTCACATAATGGACTTGGATCCACACT
>BQNB010096760.1:8211-24366 GCA_026074375.1 Tanacetum coccineum | reverse complement strand
TAAAGAGGTGGGTGGTGCTATTTGGTGTTATGATTAGGAGAGTGGTGTTGGTGTTGGTGTTATGCTGATGTGGCGCTGACGTGGCAGCAAAAACTTGGTGTTGCCAAGTTACTACACCTAGGGCTCTTATAAGAATTCGATTGGGTATATTCCAAGGGATTGTAGAGCCGGTTTGGATAAGGAAGTGGAATGAGTAATTGTGATGGACTTGTGACTTGTATTCCTAAGTCTATCACAACTTGGATTAAGGGCTTATATATACCCCTCTCCCCTTATTCATTCTTCACGCCTAAAAACCTCCAAAAAGACTTCTCCAAATCGTTTTCTTTCTTCTCTATCCACCGAAATTGCCAAGCCCCTCTCTAGGGTTGTTTTGGGTTTCGGTAACAAGTCCACAACCGAAGTTAAAAACGCGTTTGTTATTTAGCATCTCCTAGCTCGACGTGTTTGTTATTTCATTGGTTCGAAGTTAAAAACCCTAACCAAGGGGTTTTCGGTTAACAGATTCGGTCCAAGAAGGTTTTCGGTTAAATTAGGGTTTTACAAACCCTAATTCGGTTTGTTGGTTTTCGCATATCATCTCAAAGAGTGCGTTTGGTATTCGATTGATACAAGGGTTGTTTGGTTCGTGGGGTTAAGCCTAGCAAGCTTAACGTGTTTGGTTGACGTGACTGTTATTAGGTGAGCTAACCGTTTGAGGCAATTTACTTTAATTGCTTGTTTCGTTTTCTTGATCATTGGCTAAAAGGTACGCGTTTCTTTTTATCTTTTATTTTGTGTTAACCATATGCTATTACTAGGTCCTATCCGCTGCGCACTCGTGGCTAAACTAGTTACCTAGGTTTATAAATCCCAACAGACTATACAGTTGCACTTGGCATGAGTGTTTGAAAATACCAAATAAATTTAACTGAAATTCTTATCTCAGTAAACTGAAATTCTTTAAGTGAGCGACATTTTCTAGTAGTGGGTCCAAACGAATACAACTAAGGTGATTTAGGTATAATATAACCATTTTCTAGCACACTAAAATGGTTATTGTATGCATCCAATTATAATCAATGCTGATTTAGGTACATGTCTTTATCGTTATGACATATTCCTGTTGGGTTAACCGTAAGTTGACATAGAAAAATACGATAACATAGCAAATAAGTTAAAAATATTAATACTGGTTAACGTGCAAGGAATTAAATTATTAATCTTGTGATCTTTTTTCCTTTTTTTTCCCTTAATTGCAGTAAAAGTGTTTGTCTATAAAGTTTTTTTTTCAAACAAGTCCATCTAATTTGCAACGAAGATTTGAAAAAAATACGATCCTTGAACCAAACTCTCAATGGCCTCTACTTCAAATTTATCCATTCAAAAGAGGTTTAAGTATGATGTATTTTTGAGTTTTAGAGGTGAAGACACTCGGAAGAATTTTGTTGACCATCTTTATTTTGCTCTTCAGCAGAAAAGCATCCACACGTACAAGGATGATGAGAGAATCAAAAAAGGGAAAACTATCAGTGATGAGCTTCATAAAGCAATTAAAGACTCAAAATTTTACATTATTGTCTTTTCCAAGAACTATGCTTCTTCATCATGGTGCTTAGATGAGCTTGTCCAGATTATGGAATGCCACAAAATGCCCGACCACACAGCTTACCCTGTCTTCTATGATGTGGAGCCCACTGAAGTTCGCAAACAAAGTGGGCAAGTTGGAGAAGCTTTCAAAATACAGGAGAAGGAAGTGGCTGCTGGGAAATGGAGAGAGGTTTTGAAAGAAGCAGCCGGTTTGACAGGGTGGGAGTTGAAGAACACTCTTGATGGGTAAATTCGTCATTATTTCTGCAATATTATTATTTCATGAAATTTATTTTTAAGCTAAGATTGGATGAGTTGGGTCATGTTTCATCGCAAAAAGGGCGAAATTGGTAAATATTTTAGTTTGCTACGTAGGGAATGAGTATAATGGGTCGAATCTCATCAAGTTGTAACTAAAATGCAAATAACCTCCTTATTCATTTATTAGGTAATCTGTAGATAGTTGTATTAATCATCTTTAAAGAATTTTGTTTATGACAAACTGATAAGGTGTTTGCAGGAAGACGTACCTGTTTTGACCCGTACACAGGTTACCCTTTACCGAGCCTATCTGTGACCCGTACAAAACTTATACTCCATCAAGCCTTTCACTCCTTATCCTTTCACTATCAATGATTAAAAATGGATTATGTATTATTACATAGTAAAATAGTAACTAACATATTGAGTTTCTTTCCAACATTTTGACATGATAAATTAATATGACTATGTGATTAATTTTATACAGGCATGAAGCTAAGTTCATCCAAATGATTGTTGAAGAGATATCACTAGAACTACGTTTCATTAGTTCGGATGTTGATGAAAATTTAATAGGCATGGAGACCCGGATAAATGATGTTGTTTCACATTTAGAAACCAGTGCTGATGATGTTCGCATGATAGGGATCAAAGGGATGGGGGGTGCGGGGAAAACGACTTTGGCCAGAGCTGTATATGATAAAATATCCATTCTGTTTGAAGGCACAAGCTTTGTCGAGAATGTCAGGGAAGTTTCCAAAGGCTCGTTGTTTGGTTGGAGAAAATTGCAAAAACAGGTCCTTTCGGATATTTTCAAAGGTCAAGACATCACCGTAAGTAGTGTTTCTGACGGGAAATTTATGATGAAGAAGATGATGTGTGCTAGGAAGGTTCTTATTGTTCTAGATGATATCGACCATATCGACCAGCTTGAGGCATTAGCTGGTCACTCTAACTGGTTTAAGCTGGGTAGTAGAATTATCATTACAACAAGAGATGAGCAAGTGCTTGTAGCACACAAAGTGAATTTGATTCATGCTGTCAACTTGTTATCAGACAAGGAAGCGATTTTTCTATTTAATAGGTATGCATTTGGGAAAGAGATTCAAATTCAAGGTTACAAAGAGCTATCGGAAAAAGTTGTATGTTACGCTGCTGGTCTTCCCCTAACAATCAAAGTTTTGGGTTCGTTTCTATGTGGAAAAGATGAGCTTGAATGGAAAGATGCCATCGAAAGACTAAAAACAATTCCTTTAAAGGAAACCTTGGAAAAATTGGAATTAAGCTATAATAGTCTAGAGGATGACTACAAGGAAATATTCCTAGATGTTGCATGCGTACTCAAATGGTGGAATAAAGACGAAGCAATCATAGCGCTCGAATGCTGTGGATTTCACGCTAGAAATGGTTTAAGAGTACTTGAGCAGAAATCTCTTATAACTATTTCTGAATATGGGGAGTTGGAGATGCATGATCATATTGAAGAAATGGGCAAGAATATTGTCCGTCGTTTGCACCCCAATAAACCCAACAAACATAGCAGATTGTGGATTGATGAGGAAATTAAATATATATTGGCTAATGACTTGGTAAGAGTTATTTTATGAATTTCCGTCGTTTGCACCCCAATAAACCCAACACAATTTCATCTGTTATGACACATATTGCATGGTAACTAATTTTTGGATTACAGGGTACCGAAGACACAAAATGTATATCCGTGTATACAAATGAATTCAGAAGTTTTGAAGTTATAATGAAAGGTCTCGCAGACATGAAAGAACTTAGATTTCTTGCTTTGGATACCACAGGAGTAAGCATTGATAGAATCGGGTTTGATAGAGTCAACCTATACCTTCCTAATTCCTTACGGTTTCTGAGATGGACTGGTTATCCTTTTGCATTTCTACACAGCACATTTCAAAATCTTGTTGGACTTGACATGCATCACAGCTTTATAGATCAACTTTGGGATGATGGAGATCAAAAGGTTGGTTAATGGTTTATTGGTAGTTTTACGCGATTCATTACGATGAGATATCTTATATTTTCTTTTATTGTATGATAGGTTTTAACTAAGCTCAAGTTCCTTTCGATAACCGTTTCATTATTGAGTACCCTTGACCTTAGGTTGGCACCAAATGTTGAGAGGGTAAGTCTTGTCGACAGTTTTCTGTTGGAAGACCTTCACATGCCCGCTGAAAGTCCAAAGCTCATATCTCTCCACCTTCAAAATACAAATGTGATGATCTTTCACCTCGGGATTACTACGAATCTTGAGAATTTAAGTGTCCATTTTTTTGAGTATTTGGCTGAACTTCATATGCCTGCTGAATGTTTAAAGCTCAAATCCCTTGAACTCAGTCATTTAAAATTGAGCACCCTTCACCTCGGGATTACTCCGAATCTCGAGACTCTAAGTCTCCGAAATTGTACTGATATGGTCGAACTTCAGATTCCCGCAGAGTGCCCAAAGCTCGTATATCTCGAGCTCCATAATTTAAATTTGAGAACCCTTCACCTCGGAATTGCTCCGAATCTTAGATTCCTTTACCTCAGTTATTTATACTTGTGGACCCTTGAATTCAGGTTGACTCCGAATCTCGAGAGTTTAGATCTTGAAAAATGTTACTTAGTAGAAGTTAACGCTCCCGCTGGATGTCTAAAAAAGCTTGTCAACTTAAATATTTGTGCTAGCAACCCTGAGAGCTCTTTGGTAAATATTTGTGATTTGCAATCTTTAAGGAAGCTTAAGCTTCAAGGTTGGAGTATTCGAAAGGCACCTAAGCACCTTGACAGATTAGAATGTCTAGACGAGCTACGTTTGTGGTCTACAGATATTAAATACCTTCCAGATAGCATTTGTATGTTAAAAAATCTGACATTTCTCGAACTTAAATTTAATCGGTATCTTGAGAAGTTACCTGATGATCTCGGCCAATTAAAATCTCTAGAGGAGTTAATCCTGTACGAATGTCTAGTCTTACGAGATATTCCGAACAGCATATGTGAGATGAAACGTTTGGAATATTTCTATCTCTCCAACTGTATTCTAGTTGAGACGTTGCCTGAGGAAATTGGACGTCTAGAATGTTTAAAACGGTTAGATATAGAAGGTACAAGCATACGTCATCTTCCGCAGAGCATTTACCGGTTAAAAGGTCTGTGTATTAGTGGGTCCACAGTGATTCTTGAGTCATGTGGCTTAACATCAGAGATACAAACCTATGAAAACGAAACTTTCTGCTACATATAGCCGTAGAATAACGGGTACTTAGCTTTCTATTAATGCTCTTACTTTAGCACCTCTTTGTTACAAAATTTTGTATTGTCAATAATTCATTGAGGCGAAGAATCGTGCGCATAATTGTGTTCAATATGGGATTTTAATGCCAACCAACAAGCAAGCTTCTTTTTCAATAGATTTGAAAGATCAGTGGTCATCAACAAAGAGTTATATTCTTAGTGATTATTTGAGGAATCCTGCTTTAATTTGTTCAGAATTTAATGGCAGATAAGTTAATTTGTGGAGTTTAATGCAGATGTGTAGTTGACTTCTTCAGAAAGTCAAACTCGGTATAATAAATAAGTTTGAGGGGTTTGACATAGATATTAAAGATGTTCATGTTATTAGGGACCGTTTGGTTTGGGTTTACGATTAGGATTTAAATTTGGATTAGGATTTAGATTTTGATACAATGTAAAAGAGAGAAAATATAAAATCTAATAAAATAATGTATTTTTTTATAATATCTCTTACTTATGAAATGGATATTACAACAAAAAATCAAAATTATATATAATAAAAATTTATTTATACTTAACAGAAGTGTAAAACGACGTCGTGTGGTCATCTCACATAACTACTGTTCACTTTTACAACTGTTCATGGCCCACCCTACCTTTGTCAGCCTAACCCACGGTTCGAGCCCAAGATAATTGGCCCGAGTGTGCTCCCGTTACATATTCATTTGTGTTTTTGTTAAATTTTGCCAACACAACAAGAAAGAAGAACAAAACTGCTCCAAATAAAGATTCGAACTTAAAACTAAAATGAAAAAGAAAGATCTCGGTTGGGTATTTTATCCATATCACTACCTTCTTACAACAACCCGCATCAAAACAAAACATTAAAAAAAACGAACTAAGAAGAAAAAGAACAAAGATCTCAGTTTGGTTTTGGTTAATATCTCATTGAGATTTATAGATCTTGAAAGATTCTTCCAACACAAACTAACCAAAGTCATCATAGATCAAATATTTGAAGCTTAATTTTTTTTATATACGAAAATTAAAAAGAAAAATAAGAACAACAAGTGTTCAAATCGTTCTCTTAGTTTCGAATAAAAAAAACACTTTAAAATACCTAATAACTTTAAAATAAACGACGCAATGAAAACCCGACCTATGCTAAGTATATATATAAAAAAAAAACCATTATAGCAAAAAAAAAATTAAACCTTTAAACATGAGGCCCAACACATAAGCCTATATAAAAAAAGAAAATATTAAACATGAGACCGAAAAAATAAATCCACACAAGAAAGGAAAAAAAAATAACGTTACAAAGACCAAAAAAAATAAACCCCCACAAAATACAAAAAAAAAATCCGAAATAATACGCGAAAAATCAACGCCCCGCAGCAACGCGCGGGTAATCTTGCTTGTAATATATCAATTGAAGGTTAAAACGATAGCTTTTTGCCACCGGCCCACTTTCACATTTTTATGGGCTAATGGTTTTTGGCTAATGGGCTAATGGTTTTAGGGCTAAAAAAAATTAAAAAATCTATCCTCAACTTTTAAATATTTATGATTTTTTAATATAATAATAAACTTTATTTTATCAAATATGTAACACATATTTAACCATTCATTCATAAAAAATACCCACGAAAAGATCTTCGCATTGCGAACAAAACGAGCCCAATGTTTCAAACGTTTCTGACACACGTATGATTTTATAAAAAATATTAAAGTTTAATACATATTTTTTTTTAACTTTCATATTAAAATAAATCATAGGGATAAAAAACGTATAACTCTATGAAAGTTTGCATTTTATACCTATACTTTTTGCTATTTAACTACTATTTTATATAATGAACTTTCTTTTTCCAATATCTAAAAATATCCGTTGACTTCTTTGATAAAAAATATACCGACGAGAGGTCTCTAGATTACGAACAAAACGAGCCAAATATTGATACGCTTTTGAGATGCTTACGATTTTGTAAAAAATGTCGACGATTAATTCACATTTAAAACAATGTATTTTCAAAGCACACCTTTAACTTATCTATTAACTTTGTAAACTACCCTACAGTTAAATGAAAACTAAATATGTAGAAACGTAGGTAGTCTAGAGACTATTTATGGACAAATTTATGAAAGTTTACTTCTTACAAAAATTACCGGCTCCACAACTACGAAAATGCATCTTCGACACACAAACAAAAATAGCTCCGCCGCAATGCGCGAGCATTATTCTTCCTTTAGACAAACTCAACACAAAACAACTAACAAAATATGTACATTCGACAACTAAAGATGAAATCCAAATAGCTCCGCCGCAAAGCGCGAGGGCATATCTTTTCTATCACATCAGTTATAAATACAATCTTAAAAAATAAAAGTAAAAATCTTAGCATATAAAACCCAAGATATATAAAATGACCAAAAAACCTTTAGCATTTAAAACCCAAGATATATAAATGACTTAAGTAAACTCGAAATTGTTTTTATAACCAAACCAGACCACACGGTTCAACCGATTTAACCGAACATGTTAAAAAATATGAAACAAAACATACGCTAAATAATCCAGCAAGAACACGCCCGCCGCAACGCGCGGGCCGTGATTCGGCTTGTTAAATTAAAAAGAGCATGTGTGGATGCTATGAAAATGTGGCCCACAACATTAAATGTAACGACATAAAAGAGAAGCAATCCAAACTTCATAGCCAGGTTTTATGCATACCAAATATTAAACACTCAGCCCCAATTCTTGAGCCCGCCAATATCAACCAAACAATACAATTCAACTTTAACTTTGATCCTAATTTAAAAACCCACTAATCAAACGCGTCCTTAATAAGTATGAAGGTCTTATACGTGATTATATATCGCAAAAAAGGTTCTATTACATGAATATCTTCTACATTGGGATGAAATCTTTAAATTTGAGTTAAACTATTGACTTTCTTTAATTCACATTGATTTTTTCGATGTAGCGCCACGGGTACAAAGGGTGTAAAAGATGTTTTTTAAGTAGTTGAAAAAGTTTGAGATTTAAACATGTTAAATTAAAGCTCGATTTATGGAAAATCAGTAGTGTATATTTCATTTCGATTTTGTAAAAGATGGAGCTTGATGTTAATCTGGTTACAGATTTGGATCTTTTTTGGGCTAAAACCGGGTCAAAAATATGACCCATGAGAAATTTGAAGTTTCGATTTTCATACTTTAGCGACAAATGTTCTAAAGACAAAGTTTATTATTTTGTAGTTTGACTAGTTGTTTGTAAGTTAGTAATTGTGAGAAGTTATATAATCTGCAGCCCTCGTACTGTTTTATTAACTGTTGTTACCCACTCATATAATATATATAATATGGTGTGAGATTACGAAAGAACAATATCATTTCAAAGAACATCCTAACCATCCATTTTTCATCAAATAAAAAAAACAATTAAAAACCCAACTTTCCACCTCTTTTTTTAAAATAAAATATCTTGCAAACGGTAAATCTTCAAACGACAAAAAATACATCATCGCGACGATAATTAAATCATCTTTCTATAGAGAGGCACTTTTATATACTTTCGATGAACTTTTTTTTGATTTTTTTTTCAGTCACGTCTGAAAAAAGTGATACAAATCACATGTGACTTTTTCAGACGTAACTAAAAAAAATTCAATTTCATATACTTTTGATGACTTTTTAGTGTTAAAATTTTCGCCAAAAAAAATTACACGTGATTTGTGCAATCATTTGTGATTTGTTGTTTTTAAAAATCACGTGCTATTTCATAAATCGCATTTGATTTCACAAATTCACTTACGATTTTTAAAGTAATAAATCACGTGTGATTTTATAAATTCATAAATCGCATTTGAATTTACAAATTTACGTGTGATTTTTAATGTAAGAAATCACATGTGATTTTTCGAATCACGTGTGATTTTTTCTGGGTGGAAATTTAAAAAAAAATCGAAAGTATATAAAAGTGCCCATCTATAGAAAGATAATTTAATTCTCTTCGTGATGGTATAATTAAATTTACGTAACGATTTACGGTTTGAGAGATATGTTAATTTTAAAAAATAGAATGAAAGTGGATTTTTTAATTAAATAAACATAGGATTTAATCTAAGTGTCGAAACCCAAAATCACTTTCACTTCACCATTGATACAAGAAAAATAGATAAGAGAAAAGGAAGAATTTTAGAAAGAAGTTAGAGAGAGAAACATGAGAATGGTTGATTAAACAAAAATCTTACAAATGAATCAACACCCTCTCCAATATAGTTAAAACCAAGAGGCTTTCATGCCTTGGTGTTTCTAAGGGCCGGGCTTGGGATTACTTGGGTTTCGCCCGATACACGTGACCGATTAGATTACACAAAGAGCCCGTTTACCCGTCTAGCCTATTACAACGTATAATTAATTAATGACCGAGACCTAATATAATTAATGAACGAACTTCCTTGTTCGACTCAATATTTTGTGGCTAACAATCTCCCCCGAAGTGAGTTCATTGTGACACTCCTTCGTGAGATCAATAAGATTACTTTTGTCGTTGAGCTCTTGTGATTTTTGTCTCTGTCTACGTTGTAGGCTTGTTCCTTCATGCTTTGTGATCTTTGATCTTTAGCCTTTGTCATTGACTTTTGACTTTGTCTTTTTCGTCCGAGATCTTTAAATCTTTATCCTTCCGTCTTGATCATCTTTGCCACTTTGCGATCTTGTGTCTTGACCAACATGCTCATACTTTGCATCATCTTGAAAGCTTGCTAACAATCTCCCTTGATAGACTTGATATCTTTGAAGGAAGATCTTGTATATCAGAGTTTGTGTGGAAGTCTTTGTCTTTAATTCTTGAGCTTTCATGATTCTTGAATCTTAATGCTTATAGTATGTCTTTGTAGTTTGAGCATGAGCATGTGGTAATGAATCCGACTCCAGCTGGAATGAGGCATCACCATCTCCATCTTTATGTATCCTGAAATAAAACAGTTAGCAATAAAGCGGGTGGACGAATATGGCTTTGTCATTCGTCCGGATTTGGTTAGATTAACCTCCGGTTCCGTAGGACCGTTTTACAGTATAAATACTGTACCTGTGATCAGGTAGATTCAAAGAATCTCCTTGACAGGGTTTCCAGCTCAAAGCGTAGGATCTTCTAACACATATGTATTAGATTTACCATGCTTGCTTGTTCTCATTACCGGAACGTCTCAAAGCAGACAACACGGTAAGAGTGAATCAGATAGTTACTATCTTTCTGATTAAGCCGTCAATTCATTTCCTGGAACAAGTTTGATTCACATTGAATCGCACCATCGTTTCTTTCCAGTTGACACAAGTTTGATTCATATAGAATCTCGCAAGTCACCTACCAAGAGCTTGTTTGATGCTGGCTCAAGCAGGATTTCCATCTTCATTGTGAGTACATAAGTATCACTCGGATGTTCTGGCACAATCACAAGGATAATGCGTAGGACTCTTGTTAACAGCTTGTGAACTTATTAATGATGTTCAACAGTGTTTGACATGGATTGTGGTCCCTTTTAAAAGTTTTCTTTGATGTATCTCTTAGTCTTAGACTTGATTATTTGCGTTTGGTTTTTTTAGTAAATCGGAGGTGGAGCAGACTGACACCTATTCAATATTAAACTAGCTCGGAGCTGAGAAAGTCAATAAAAGACGTGTGTTTCTCCTTGGACCAAATGAGAACAAGTTTCTTTTGTGTGAACCCGAATGGATGGGAAAGGGTTGTTACATTGATCTCTGGGTCCATGATGTCGTCTTAATGTCTAGCAATTAACATTTGTGATTCTGAAAGCATATTTGTATTGACCCGGTTCTGGCCTAAGTTGTGTGGAGGGCTTTCTTTCTTTGACCTTTTCAATACATTTCTTTTTCATTCTCCAAACCCCTTCAATGATTACCAAGACGTCATTACTAACACCTTGTTGTGATTGTTCCAGTGTTAGCTCAATCTTAGTCGGCATTCTTCCCTTATACACATTCATCTCCAATCATACCTAAGGACTGCTTTTCTACTATGATGTCTGTGGGTAGTTCCCTCCGGTCTTGGTTGGATCTTAAGACAATAATACCTAACTTACCACTTTTGTAACTTCTGAATATGTCATGAAAATAAGATGTTGTAGGGTAGAGTTCGTTACCATAAAACCTTTTTTCGAAGTGTATCAAGCACGTTGAGTCGATAAGATAACTATTATTTTCAAAGTTCACATTTTAAATACTTTTCTCCCCTTATTTAAATACTTTTGATTTTGAAATACTGTGTGATTAAAATTTGTCTTGGAAAGGCCATGGGGAAAAACGTTGAAGCTTAGCATGAATTATTTGGAACTGTGTCATCTTGCTCCCCCTCAATTTTACATATGTTTGACACCAATAAAAATGATACCAAGTTGTAAAATCGATATAAAATTGAGGTTGAACACTTAGTCATCTTATAACTATCATTCTATTGAATTGTCATTATTATCTTGTTGTTATTAAGAGACTTTTTGGGAATGGTTTGAATACATAAGAATGGTCGTGAGATGATGTATCCAAACTCATTAAATGTTGTTTTTCGAAAAACTCCCCCTTGAAAGATGGAGTGTTGAACACACAATTTTGAAAGATTATGAATCGTCAGTGAGAAATTCTTGAAAAATTGTGTTCAACATTTTGAAAAACATCATGTTAGAAGACTTCTCTTCCAACTCTAAGGGTAAGCGCACTTATGCGTACACTATCCTTTTTCTTGAGCTTAAAACTTTGAATGTCTTGTAAGAACAGCTCAAGACCGAGAAAAGTTGAATTTCTCGTTGTTAGGATAAGTTATCTTTATAGATAAACTTTCCTTTATTTGAAGTCCGGGTTACGTACTGATATTTGCACATAAGCCATCAAGAAAAATTAGAAATGACATGTTTTGAAAGCATTTGAAACTCCTGTTCGAACTTCATTTACACGCCCGTGTCGATATTAATCAACATTTCTAGGTACGTAAATGTTATCGATTCCAAGAGACATGTCGAGAAGAATATTTTTTGAAACATTTTCTGATTTTTTGATTTTGTATTTTCTTTTTGAAATTTTATATTTTTGTATTTTTCTTTTTTCAAAAAATATGTACATGTTGACCTCAGCATTGTTATGTGATGGTGAAATAGTAATTCCAACTCTTGTCGTGATGTAGCTGTCTTTTCTGCTTGAGGAACAACTTTTGGAACCAGCTTTGAACTTGACAGTTCATTGTTGTGGTCGTGAATTCCGAGTTCTGAACTGTTATGATCAGAAGTCATTACTTGTTCATCAGATGAAAATTCCTTGAAGCCCTGGTTTCTCAGATATCAGTCTTTTCAGCAACCAAACTCGAAGTCCTTCCTTTGTAGGATTTAAAGATGTACCTGCATGTATGTTAAGTGTACCTGCACTGACATCAAGAGTTTGTTTGCATTCATACTGGTTAGTGATATCGTCATTTGAACCATTTTGGGGTTTACTGTCAACCTTGGTTGTGCTAGATGTGAATATCTTTCCAGTAGGAACCCACCTAAGACCAACTGTCTTGAAAATTTTACCCGTTGGTTTGCACCTAAGACAAGATATATGAGTCATTGTTTTCTCATGCACAACGGAAGTCTTGTTGATTGAAGACTTGTGTCCTTTTAGGATCTGTCTTTCTGGGTTCTTTGCAAAACTTGTTTGCTCTACGGGTATGTATCTTTTTGTTGTCTTATTAGATGGAACCTTAGCACGTGAGTTGAATTCATTCAGGAATTTTGTTACACAGGAATCATGATTAGCATTAAAGACACATTTATGACATGTTGAGCAAACAAAATGTTTGGAGTCAGAAAAACTTTTAGAATTCCTAGAGTGTTCTGCTATCGGCACAATATTTGTCGTGACGCAACTACTCTTAGATGCAGGCCAATTCCTAGACTTTTGGTTATGGATCCTAGGTTTTGGTTTGCTACCATTTGCTGTTCTTTGTGATCTAGCAGAAGGCATTACACTAGGTTCTGAATTCCTAGTGCTTTCTTGTGTCTTTTTCTTAGCTTCCTCTAGGTAGTGTTTATGAACCATGTCATTTGAGCTATACCTAGACGAGACAGGTGCAATCATGTGATGAGGTTTTGCAACAGCAGATTCTCTTTCCTTAGGCAAATAATGTGGAGTGACTGGTTTTGACAAATCGTTATTGACATCAACTTGGGAGGTAAACCGTTGCTTTGAAATTCTAGGCTGTTCAGACTTAAACGCAGTCGGTTGTCTAACAACTGATTGGGTCTAGTCGGTTGGTAAAGTCGGTTTTCCCTAAGATTTGACGATTTTGTAAAACTTAGTATTCACACTATTTCCTGTTAATTTCCTTAACTCATTTTTTAATGCTGCAATGGCAAACCCTTTTTCCTGAAGTTGAGCTTTGAATTTATCATTATTTGCAATCAAAGAAGTTGTGTGCTCTATGTTCTTAGCTCTCGTTGTCTTGATAGAATCAAACATTTCTTTGTAATGCTTTTCAAAGTCTCATTTTCTTTATTTAAACTTAGCCACTTTATGTTCCAATTCGATGTATATTGTTTCTATATTACATCTATGTCTGATTAAACCTTGGCTTCATTACTTGTTACTTTCAAAAATTGACCATGTTGCCCTTCTTTTAAAGCTTGATTTTGATATTTAAGTTCAAGATTAACGCAATGTGCTTCCATTCTTAAAAAATCTTTTTGAAATTGGGCAACGGTCTTTTTGAGACGAATATTTTCAGATTCAAGATATTGATTTAAGAGTTCAGTTGTCTGGTTATCAGTTAATTTAGTAGGCAAAGGATATGTGTCATGACATTGTTCAGCATTCTGGTCAACCTTTCTTTCATTATTGAATTCAGGTTGCTCAGTATGCTGTTGTCCAGTAGCAAAGATATTGATTTCAGCAGTTGTTTGTACCTCAACCATTGGCTCTTCATCATATATGGGTCTGATATCTGCATCATCAGCATGTGCATCATTCCCTGATCTGCTGCTTGTATCCTGCTCTTTTGATTCTGTCCTAATGCTTTCTGTGTTAACCAAACTAGCATCCACTGCTTTTCCCGTATCAACCTTTCCCTCTGTTGTCTGAATCTGTCTTTCATTCACCCAGCTGTCATACTCTCGTTTATGTTGTGCTCTTTCATCAATCGACTTCTTAACAGATTCCATGTGTTGGATCAGTGTGTCATGGAATTCTAGAATCGCGAGTTGAGTGTATTGTAGAAAGTAGTTGCTTGTCATTACAACAAATTCATCATCCAAATACATCCGTGACTTGATGAACATCTGAAACTGTGTCTCGAGTACTTTAAAAGAAGCTATGGATCCAATCTCTTGAAATTCTTCTTTGTCAAGTTGCTTTTCTAATTGATCCATGTTTAGGAACATTGTGCCTATAAAAGTTTCAACATCTTGACCAAAGAGTGTTGCAAATGCACGTTTGAATCCAGACTCGATTCGAGTTCCTTTTAAGTTGTCGTGTGAAAGATGCTTGAGGTGTGAATGAAGTTTTCGAAAAGATACCATGCAACTCTTTTTTGCTTTGTCTTCTGAAATAGCATCCAATGCTTTAACTTCTTGAACTGTGCATTCTTGAATCTGCAACTTTTTGTCATCCAACCTTTTCTGAATCGTTTGTGCATGAATGATTGTTTTGAGCATATAATCTTCAATGAAATCAAAGTTTTTGAGTATTATTTCTTTGAAGAGTTGAGGTTCCATGCTAGTATATGCGCGGAAGTCCTTTCTTGCATACATACCATCTAAACTTGAAGGCTTTATTAGCACGGAGCTGAAAATTTTCTCAAATTATGTCTTGAGCACTCTAAAGGCATTCTGGCAGTTGGACTCAAGAATAGTTTCTTTGGTAAGTTGTTGTTCCAGTGTATCCATGTTCTGAGAGAACGTTCTTGTGAATGTGTCAACATCTTCACCAAAAATATGACTAAATGCACGTTCAAATTCACTTTTAGTGATGCCTTGTTCAAGTGTCCGTGTGAAATTTGATTTAAGTGCACTAAGACCGTTTAGGCAACTACCTTTCAAGATCTTTGCTTGTTTTAGCATTTGTTGCATGTCTTGTTCATCTGAATACGAACACGAAGATAAAGTATCTTTCGTTTCCATTTTACCGTGAATTGTGAAGTGAAAATGATTTGTAGGATCTTAAGCAGGTAAAGTGATTGTTGTTGTGGATTGAAATCAATTAACGTTCACGGGATTTTACAAATCTATGATTTAAACCGTGAAAAGAAATGGAATCTTTTACGGGATTTTACAAAATCAAGAAAAAACCGTGAAACAAAAATGAATTGATGTTGAAATCGTTGTTGTCGTTGAAGAACTTGAACTTTTCTTATTGATTCGTGAACTTAAAAAGACAAACGGTGAAAGATTTTGATGAAAAAGGACTAACGGTGAAACTACCTGTCAACAAAGAGTATTAATTATGCAACAAGGACTAATGGTGAAATTGGTCTTGAAACACAAGGGCTGCATGTGCCAATTTGTGAAACTTGGTAATTAATGCAACATTTCCCACCAAAAATTATCTCATTCGTGTTTAAAAAAAATGAAATGCACCGATTGAATTTTTTGATCTTTTAAACTTGCTCGGTTATCGTCGGTGAGAAGTGAATATACCACGATGATCGAAACGATGTCACAAACACGATGATATAAGTCTTAAGTCCCGTAGAGCACCGTCACTCAAAACCGAAAACCGAAAATTTGTTAAAACGTGAAGATTTTGTTCTTGTGTGTATTAGTTCGGTTTACTCTAGACTTTGGATTGGTTCGCTTCTTTGTAATATGACTAGATTGGTTGTGCTTTAAACTTGACTAGTTCGGCTCAACTAAAAAAAACTCGTTCGGTCCAACTTGTGATACTCGTTCGGTGATCCTAAATATCAACTGGTGCGGTGGAAGAAGAGTGACTCGTTCGGATCCTTTAAATTGTTACTCGTTTGGTGGTCCTTGAAAATTTTCTAGATCGGTTCTCAAGTGGTGTTACTAGTTCGGTTCCTCTTGCTAGAAACGT
>BQNB010096759.1:0-21574 GCA_026074375.1 Tanacetum coccineum | reverse complement strand
TTTGTCATCATCAAATAGGGGAAGATTGTTAGGATTCTTGATTTGATGAGACAAAATGAATAAAAGAATGAAACAAAAGGTATGATCTCTCCCTATATAAAGAGATCATAGACATAGGTTTTACATATCCATCCATAGAAAACTAGAGCTCTCCCAATGAGAGTCTAGATAGTTAGATAGCAAGTCGACTGATGAGAGTTGAATAGTACACCATAGTTAGTTGGTGTAGCCCCAAATTATAGTTGGGGTAATAGGGAAAACGTATGAATGAAAATCCTTGTTTGATAATATTGCTTTCTTATTATTCCGCTGTGCAATCAATATTATCTGTAAAACAATCCTAGATGGGCTAAACGATCCTTATCAAGGACTTTTCTCAAGACATTATGAATGGCACAATGGTCTTTAAAACTTTCTCATAGTTTTATATAATACCATTTTACATAACATTAAAACATGTCACAGTCCGCCGACCCCACTAGTTACCTTACCATTCAACCCCGAGTTTGAACACCTGCCTCACATTGTTGAAACACCTACGTCATCTTGTGACCCATCTTACATAGTGAACCCTAAGTCGGAACTATCTTAGAATCCATTCCTTTAGGAATCCTCGTTGTACTTTCTCTTAAGAAGAATTTCCGGTGTACTGTACGAATGATTTCAAATTTTATATCAATTAATGTGTCGTGAAAATTTTGTCAAAATTTTACTTCAACTCTCTATTTATTCACGCAAGCCACTTCCTAAAATATTATAACTTTGTAAACCATTTCACTACCACATAATAAATTATTTCATCACCTTCCATAAACTGCTTCCATGGTCAATTTACAAACTATTTTATTATCAATTCACAAACAATTTGTTACCACATCATAAACTCTTTACTATTACATTTTGAACTGTCACGTAATTCTCTCGAAAACTATTTTGATACCACCTCATAAACTATTTTAGTATCGTCTCATAAAGAAAGTTGTTGTCATTAATAAACTATCTTACTATCGATTGATAAACCATCATTTTATAAACTACTTTGCAATCGTTTCACGAATACCTTATGAACTATTCTCATTCCTAACGCATAATTTATTTTACTATCATGAGCTACTTAGCTAGTGTCTTACAAACCATCTTACGGTTTTCTCGCATACCATTTTATTATCATCTTATAAACAACCTTACTTTAATCTTGTAAATTATTTTGTCACGCTATAACAACTATTTTGATACTTCTTTATACTTAACACTATTTTGACAAAAATGAGCATCACATCATTAGCCCTCAAATATACATAGCCTGATCACCTATGTATAATTCAGGAAGGACCATGCCATGCGGAGAAGTAGTCACCTTAAAGCTTTTGTCAAAATCAAATTTCTGCTTATATTCTTAAAGAGCAAAACTTTTGTGTGCGTATTCATAAAACGTGTTTGCCACGAGAAACAAAATTAGTAACCATAACAACTAGGTAGACCTTCACGTCACCTAAGAAGTAGACATAATCTCACACTAAATCCTAAAGGTCTTTATGATATAAACAAGGAGTTAAAAACCAGTCCCGACAATACTCTCGATGGTAAGATAACAAAGTTGGTTAGCACATATTTGGAGGTTTAGGACAAGTATCCGCACCTCTTCATCAACACCACTCCGGAAGGCAACTCAACCTGAATTTCAGGACGAAATTCTTTTAACATGAGGAGACTGTAACAATTCACATTTTAACATCTTTTACGTCAATAAATGTTCAACTATTTATTTTAAACTTTTACGCGTTTACTTTTAATTTTCAACGTTTAGTTAAATAGCCTAAACTAAAAATCAACATTCAACAAAAATGGACATCAAACAAATAAAAGTTTACGTCAAACAAATGTTATATTATTTTTAAGAAGATAATTTATAACTTTTTACATTTTATTTTTATACGTTATCTAAAATATAACACCCCGTGTTTTCAGGTCATGTCGCGACTTCAATCATTCCATTTTCTTTTTATTTATAGAATTTTACGTGTTTACTTTTTATTTAAATCGCCTAGTTAAATCCTAATGAGTAAATTTAACCAAGACCTTTTAATAACGTGAATAATACTACGTTAAACTAAAGACTCTAGTAACATTTTTCTCTATGATTTATCTAACCATAAGCGTGTGTATGCTATCCGTTCACCGTAAATAAGCGTTTATCTCTAATAGGTAAACAAAAATCAAGTCTTATATTTCTTTTTCTTTTTCTTTTAAAGTAATACATACAACAAAATTCCTTAAACCATAAATCTAATACAAGAAACTAATATACACTCCTAAAATCTAGACATAAATCTCGTGTACTATTTTCCTAACTCCTCAAACCAGTAACATTCAAATAAGATAAGATCCTACAAAAAAATCCATCCTTAATATAACTCTTTTACCCAACGAATAAACCCCAATGACTCCTTTTACAAAAACCCTCAAGACCCACGTGAATACTAGGCTACTCTTTTCTCTTGATTCTGCTTCCACGCAACAGTATCCACCTTTTTATCCATGTGCCTTGACTTGTATAAACCCCAAAAATCCCTTGCCATATAAGAGATAACATAGAAACGTGACCTTCAAATGAAACACTATGCCTTCAATAATACGTATGTATATAAAGACTTGCATTCTCCTTTGCAAACTCAGATAAGAAAATCACAAAAACTACAACACCATCAGGCTCATAAATCACACCTTGGGTCTCCTTGTCCTTCTATCCCTTGTTTCGACTCACATACAACACAAACCTTGCACCATCATATTCCTCATAAACCCTAAAACCCCAAGAAACCCTAACTAGGTTTCTTTGGTTTTTGTTCCCTATTAATCGTCCACACCACGGCAGTAAACAAATGAACAGGTGGGTTCGTGATCATCAAAGGATACAAGCTATTGCGGATAACCATTTGTTTGGGTGTGGGTTTTGTATACGTGAGGGGTAAAAAGGTCGAGCATTCATCATCATTCTTGGGTCAAGTCCACTACGGGTTCATCCCTACCTTTTGTGAGAAAATCACTCCTTGTTATCATTATATGTTATGCATTCTTGTGTCTCTAATGGTGTGCTTGAAACCTGTTAAAAGCAAAAACATATATTTTTGTGTTTTCTGTTTTACTCGAATGAAACATTAAAACATCTTAAAATTGTTAAGTAACTACTATGGACTTGGTCCATGGTTATACGTGGGTAGGGGAATTATAAAAAAAACAGAAATTGTATCTTGGGCATATTAATGGGAGTAAAAAAAACATGTACACTGAGCCTATAAAAATGCAACTCACACGGGTAGCTTTAGGTGTATAATTCGACCCCTAGAAGTTGAGCATAAAAATAGAACTTAGATTATTTCGTAAATAGGACATGTAGAAATTCGTTTGCCCCCGAAATCACTAGCTTTCGTCAAGAAATGAAGAAGTTAGAAGGTCTCAAAGCTAGGCGTGAAAACTGTCATTTTTCCACTGTTTTGTAAACGACTAGCGAGGCGTTTTTCTCAGATTATTGTGACGTTTGTACCTAATGATAATACGAACCAAATACTGTTATTTGAAGCCTATAGTACCATCTTTAATTAGGAAGAAAAACTAGCCACTCTCGTTTAGAAAAGAGCCCGCAGTTCGCAATTAAAATCGACTGTTTTATCACAGATGTCGACAATTTGTCGAACACCTGGTGTGCAAGTAGTCATGACTGCTTGCGCGTACACCGACCTTTTGCCCTACTTTTGACCTCGATAACGACCCCGACACACTAAACTTATAAAAGATGAATTAAAGCCGACTTGGCCTAGTTTACTAAGATATTTTTATCTCGTCCTATTGTTGAGTAACGAAGTCGCAAACTGAGACCAAAACCTATTGCACGTTAAGAACACTTGACCAAAAATTATTTATTTCTGTTTTGAAAACCCAATCACGACACACACGTATTTAGCCACGTTTTTAACCCTTTAAATGACCTCGTTGGACAAAACTTAAAAGACGAAAGTTATAGATGACTTGGCCAAGATGTCAAATGTATTTTTAGTTTTCATTACCGTTAACTAATGAATCCATAATTATAGTGTAAAATTCCAAGTCGTCAAATAGCAAAACTTAATTATAATTACATTTATTCAATTAGTTAAACGCCACTACTTCGTCTAATTAATTAACGCACCTAGAGACCAAACCAAGGGTCAAATCAAACTAATGTTTTAGAGTATATGTGACCTAGTTTCCAAAAGGTTCGATGTCGTAAATTGCATGCTTATATTTTGAATGCATTGACCAAATAAAGTTGACCACTCTAACATGAGAATTCGTTTTCAAACATCATTATTTGTAAATGGAGCTCAAGCACACACTAGGGACGAGATTGCAAGTATTTAGTTTTATATTATCTGCTTAGTAAATATGTATTATTTTTACTTAGGTTGCGGATAAAGCCTTTTGCTTCATTTTTCGTGCCACTACCTTGCTATTTCGCTATCATTGTTTGATGTGAGTTTATAGTCCCCATCTTACACTTTTAATCATTTATCAAATCTCGAGGATGAGATCATGTTTGTTTTACAAAATGGATGCAAGTACATTTTAAATTCAAATATTACGAGTTTGCCTAAGTAGCTATAACCCACTATGCCCATCATCGTGAACTGTTTATTACTGGATTGTAAGCGCGAATGTTATGAATAGATCTATTTGGGAATTAACATCCTCGTTCGGGCAAGTGCACTTGCTAGTTTACCGGTTGGCCGAAAACGACGAACGTATACCATTTCGGACTCATAGATGTTACGGGTTGAACATCTACATTGGGCACCATCATTTATATGTATTTGATATACATACATTGTTTAGATTCAGTGTCATGAGCTTAGTGCATATCGTAATATATTTTTGTGATATTGTATTCGTAGCTTTATTACAGGGAAATCTTGCAATCTGCTTCATTTAATTTATAAACCTATAAATTCACCAACATTATTGTTGACAGTTTAAACATGTTTTCTCGGGTCAATAAGGTGCAAGTCATGGGTACATTGGATGGTCGTATTTTGAAGTCATATCACTATAAAGATTTACGTGCATTACATTGTGGGATATTGTTATGTTGTGAAATCTTTACTTTTCAAGTTGAACAATTTAAGCCTATGGGCTTTTGTAACAAACCATTTATGAAATCCAATGATCAGTTTTAAAACGACTCTTTTAGAGGTCGTTCTCATATCTTGTGCTATTGATCTATGAAGTAACGCCCCCGGAACATCATATTCCGCTGCGACCCATTTTGGGGGTGTTACATAAAACGGTTACGTTTCGCACTTTGGAACCTTTTTGTAAAAATGTAAACCCTTCTACCTATCTACACTTAATCAAATACCAACAATTATACCCAATACCCAAAAATTATATCATTCTATATCAATATATATAGGTGGCCAATTACACATTAAAACCAACACCAAAAATAATACAAACTACCACTTTGGAAATTACCATGTGCTTAGGTACCACTTTCCTTACACAAGTCTTCTCAAATTGCAAATAACCAAGCTCATCTTGTCCTCCTCCTAGAGAGGAGGAGAGCACATGTACTTAAGATGCTAAACCACACTTAGGCCATGGTTTTGTGTCGTGGTTTGTCTAATACTTTCACTATAAAATAAGGCCTAATGTAAGCATTTCTCACACACACATCAACTAGCAAAATCAAAGTATTCTCTCTTGTTTCCTTACTCTAGCTCACGGCTCAAACATAGCTCCCAAATAAATTCATAAGTTTTATTTCTACAATCAACACAAGTATACAAGGTTAATTAAAGGTTGATCCTAAGGTGTATCAAGTGGGTTTTCAAAATTAAGGGTTTTGTTTTAAAAGCAAGGGTTATACACATTAAGTTAGGGGTTTCATAGGATTAGTGTGTTCACCATCTTCCTTCATTGACATAAGGTCTAACATAAACCCTACTCTTTCATAATCACTTCATTTATATTCATACATAATTGTTATATTGTTTAATTACCATCTACAAATTATTTTATAAAGTTTATAAAATAAAACAAGCTCATACAAGATCAAAGAAATTTGTATTCATGAGAAAATAATGATAAAATATGTTAGAATACAAAAACATATTTTATTTGACATATTACAAGTATTAGTTAATTTACATAATTAATTGTTATAATTTATTTATATAGATCTATAAATAAATAATTGTTATGGACATTTTGTTAGGACATGTTAGACTTAAAATTATGGACATAAATTAGAAGACATAAAATATACAAAGGATGTTGTATTAATTAAATTAAAGGACTTGTAATAATTTAATTATGTCAAAAGTTTATAAAACAATTTTGTAAATATATACATTCGGACACTTTATACATTCTACGGGAATTCGAATTTTTATAAAATATATAAACCTCTAATTTAAACAGTACACTTCATAAGGATTCCGTGCATATAAGGAACTCAAAAAACGAAGCTATAACAAAGGAGTTATGAATTTTTTAAGATTACGATAATTAAATATATAAAAAGTGTTTTTATAAAAGTTATTTTATAAAAACTATGACTGTACAGATGCTTATAAATTCTGTAAATATTTAATTATGTTAGATCATCATAATAGGAAACCGTGGATATAAAGAACAGTAAAACGGAGTTATAACGAATGAGATATGATTTTCGCAAGATTAAATATATAAAAGGTATTTTATATATAACAGTTTCATTTTTTACTATTACTGTACAGATTTTTCTAAAATCAATAAACGTTTTATTTTGATAGATCATCTCGACACGATTTCGTACATATAAAGAACATGTAAAACGGAGTTAAAACGAGAAAGTTATGAGTTTTTAAAGATTTCGGAAAAGTATTTAAATTTTCCCAGTTTTATAAAACTGTGAGAAACTGCGAGATAACTGCAGAGTCTAAAAACGGAGTTTTTGAGGGCTTTCGGGTCTGATTCGACCAAAGTATAAAACTACAAAGTTGTTCGGTATGACGTTTTATTTTAGATATCAAGTTTTCGGAGACTAGAAGCGTATAGATATTTAACTAGAAATTATAAAAGCTAGATAACTTTATATTAATTTTTCTGCACTATTAAACTGACATGAATAGTGTTGGTTCATTTCAATAAAAACCTTACAAATAATGTAGCAATACCTATATAATATTTATACATGTTTTTAACTTTATAAATATTATTTTACAAAAAAGATTAAACTATTTATATAATATCATTATATAAATAATAAAAATATTAAATCAATCGTTATTAACAAATGCTCAATTATTGGACAGAGATAATATTTTTATGGATACATATACTTGGACATTAAATATCAAGCATGACTTAAACATTGTTTCAACTTTTATAAATTAAACAAAACTATTAGGTGGTGATATAACTTTATAAAATACATTATTGTATTTATTTTAAATACATCGTACTTATACACGTTATAATTAATTAGGTTGCATTCCGGCTATTCGTGATGATATTCTTTGTTGATTGTTACTACACTCGATACATTTACTTATGGTGAGTTTATAGCCCTACGTTTTACTCCTTTTACATATACTTTACCACTTTTAGGGTGAGATTACATGCGCATTTACAACTCGTTTTCATACTTGATTTCATAACTTGTTTACATACTCATTACAAACTCGTTTACATACTCAATTACATATCTCGTAGTGGGATACATTGCGTGACAACCCCGTTCGGGTTAGTAGCTCTCACTAGTTTGACGGATTGGACTAACGAACTTATACCATGTCGGAGCATTGAACAACATTTACTTGATCACTTACAGTGCCTAAAAAGATTGGCATACATTACAAGTCTCAGTATCATGAACTTAGTGTAATCGTAATCACATTTTCGTGACTATTGTATGTGTTACAATGGTCACACACACTTTATGAAACTTTGAACCAACATTTATACTTACATTTTTGTGACTATATAAGGATTGAAATGGTCATACACACTTTAAAAATCTTTAAACCAACATTTATACTTACATAAACCTATGAACTCACCAACTTTATGTTGACACTTTTAAACATATATTTCTCAGGTGAATAGTATGCTTGACATAACTGATGTGCATTGGAGTCTAAACTTTATAAGATTTCTTTTCAAACGACACACTTAAAGGTCGTTCTCTCATATCTTGTGCAAATGTACTCATGAAGTAACGCTCCCGGACATATTTTCGCTGCGACCCATTTTGAGGGTGTTACAAAGGTTTTGTACAAACAAAGACTAGCGGTGCAACACTTTTGGTAATAAAGGACTAATGGTGAAAAGATTCGTTTATAAAGGATTAAAGATGAAAAGGTATTAATGTTAAAGGGTTAAATAATCAAAAGTTGATGAATCTTTGTAAAGTGAACCTCTTTTCTTATTAAACCCTTTCAATTATGTTATGAGCTCTAGAAAACTATTTAAACCTTCCAAATATAATTGAACCTTTGCTTTAAGATGAACCTTTTTCAAAATAAAAATTGACCAATGCGTGTAGTATTCTTTACGTATGCATGTTAACTATATATGTCATCTTCAACCTCAAGAAATATAAACGTAGTACGTAGAGTTTTAATTTTAGTGGTTTCGTTTCGTTATGTTCGACCAAAGAATAAACACGTTACGATGATCGTTGAAGGACCACGATTCTAATGGATTTCGTTAGAAGACCCGCGAACGTCGAAATTCGAAACCGAAAAACTGAAACTTAAATGTTTAAACTACCCTTAATCTGTTACACGTTGTGTTCTAAATGCATATTTCGCATAATTGAGTAAATTTGGGCAGAGTTTCGTTCTAGAAAATGACACAAACCATAGTATTTTGTATCTCCTGTATAAACATAAACTCGCAGAATAAATTATTACACAAACCGCAGGATGCTAAGTGCACAAACCGTAGTATGCATAGATGCACAAACCGCAGGAGTATTCCTAGAACATGTCCCGCAGTACTTTTTGTCTTATTGCTATAACAAACAAAAATCTGTCCTTTGAAGCTAGAAAATAGGATCTGTGTCTCCCTTCTTGGTTTCAAACCGTGTACAAACAAAAACCAACCCAAAATAAGTTCTAAAGAAGCTGCTAAGTCAATGAAATAAGCTAAAAATAAAGAAAAATAAGCCGCGTCTAATAAGCTATGAAAAATAAACAACAATAAGCTATTTATGTGTGACAATGAAGTATGAAGCTTTTTGAATGAAAATAAGCAAAAACCTAAAAATGAAGAAAAGTAAGCTACGAACCAAACTAAGCTAAAAGAGGCTTTAATAAGCTTTTTGAGACTAAAAAGAAAGTACAAAGATTTTGTTTTGAAAATAAGCTAAAAACTTGAAAACTAGAAAATAAGCCACGTTTAAAAACAGTAGATAAGCTGAAATAACCCTAAATAAGCTACGAAAGTAAAGCAGAAATAAGCTAAAAAAATAACCAAATAAGCTGTGTTTTGAAGAGCAAATAAGCCACGAAGGTAACTACAAATAGTCTATATATAAACAAAAGCTTGAGTTTTAGTTTTCAACTACTAACCAGCTATAACATGATTTGAAAAGAAAGAAATTCAAAGCGTTAAGTTTGAAACAAAACCAATAAATAATAATATGCCGAGACCTATGTAGCCACAAAAAGCATGAACTATAAGTTCCTAAATGAAATTCAGCCCAAAATAAACAACAGCCCAAACTATTTAACCACTGTTTAAAGGGCCAAATCAAAAACAATTTGCTACTCATGAGTTAATAATGAAAAAAAAGAAGTTAAATAAGTAGAAATAGAAAAATAAGCCGAACCTAAAGGCTACAAAATAAGCTACGAAATAAGCTTAAATCAAAACCACAAAAACACTAAACCCACCCCGTGGCTCTTGATACCAATTGTAGGACCTAAGATATCATTTCTATATAAGAATCAAAGAAGGAAAAATGAAAGAATTGTAGAGAGAGAAACTAGAGAGAAGTTAGAGAGAAAGAAAGAAAGAGAAGTTGGATTGCAACAAAGTGTGCGTGAGACAAAATGAACAACCAACCCTTCTCCATTGTGGAGAAGGGGTATTTATACCTAGGCCATAAGGCTTGGATGCCTATGGGATTTCTACGGGCCAGGCTTGAGATTACTTGGGGTTTAGCCCATAACACGTGACCAATTAGCTTACATAAACGAGCATGTTTACCCTTTCTAGCCTATTACAACATATTGTGAATAAAGACCGAGCTTCCATGTCCAGAGACCGAGCTTTCATTTCCGACTCAATATTTTGACGCTAACATATACAATATCATTCAAAACTTTGACTTGGTTTTCTAAACAAATGACTTTTCAATGTCCTTTTCTTCACGAGCTTTGTAAAACCTCTCTTGTGACTCTTTTTCATATGAGATTGTGGAGATGCTCTTTTTATGTACAAAAAGCTCTTTTTTCATTTCTGAAATTTTTTTATTTAATTGAATTATCTTTTGAGTATAATCATTAAATGTCTTTTCAGAGTTAGCTTTTTGTTGTGCTAGTAAACCATAAGCTTTTGCACAATCATTTTCAGCATCTTTCACACATTTCATATTTCTGTACCGAACAATCTCAAGTTGACACTTGTCAATGTCCTTACTTAAGGCCGTGTTTATTACTCCTAGTTCTTTGTTTGCTTCTGGAAAAGCTTTGTTTGATGTTTCTAAAGATTTATTTTGTTTTTTTCATCAATTCACATTTGAGTTTTTTCATTAAAGAAGCAAGTAAATCACGTTCCTTTTCTAGATCATTGGTATGTGCTTAATTACACATATCTTTTACCTATTAAAACGAGCCTAAATGACCATAAACGGACATAAAATGTCAAATATATGCTTGTTTTGCTTTGTATACCGAGTAGGTAACGGATATTCACTAAAGGACAAAAGTAAAGCCAAAACCGACAAAACCGAGCACGGTATTGGAAAGAGCATAAAAAGTCAAAGTCAAAGTCAACAAGTCAAAGACGAAGCCGAAACCAAAGAAATCTTATTGGGCCAACCCCGTACCCAAATTAATGGGCCAAGTCAGCCCAATAAGCCTTTTTGTATAATTAAAAGCCCAAAGTATAAGCTGGAATCCATCCGGCCCAAAACAATTAACATAAGCCCAAATACATTACCCATATACCCATTAACTCTTTTTGAACCACTAGTCCCTGAGGTTTTACACCGTTAGTCCTTAAGGACTAACATGGTTAGTCCCTTATGACTAACACCCCTAACACCCGTTAACCTATTATACCAAAACCCAGTCAAACCATTTGCCAGCCAAAACCAAAACGTCACTGTTTATCATCTCTCTCACCTCGACCCCTGCTCCAACAAATAAACCCATCACTATCCCTCAACCTCACTTCATAAACAGCCAATTCCACCTTGGCAATCCCATAAATTCTTATTCGTTGATGAACAAGACAAAGAATCAATGGCTTAGATTGCAAGCCTTGGAGAACTTGATGAATCAATGGCTTAGATGATGATTTCGAGCTCACTCATACAGGAAACACACCTCTCATCTCACTCACAGAAGAAGCACAAGGCCAAGACCCAAGACTTTGATTTTTCTCTATAAATAGGACTCTTGTAAGCCCTGGAGGCAAGTAGTTTTTATCTTTAAGCTGATATTAAGTTTGTTTCAGCTTATTGTACTTTTTTTTAAAAGCCTTGTACTGTTTTTTTGGTTTAATGAAATTTAAGTTTTTATGTTAAAATCCGTTTTTATGTCAATGAAAATGTTTATTAATCTCTTATAAGCTCTTGTTTATTCAAATTTAAGCTGTTTAACTTAAGCTATATAAACTTTTCCATAGTTTATATAGCTTAAGTCTTTTTCACTTAAAAATCACTCAAAAATCACTCAAAAAGCCATTTTGGATGACAAGCCAGACTTAGAAGGGCTTTTAGGTTTTACTAGCTTGTTTTAAACAAGCTAGAGCTTGTAGACAAAGCTTTAAAGAGCACTTATACCCTTGTTTAGAGCAAAGGGTTTTGTAAGTTCACTCTTTAAAATTTTATGCTTTACTGTTCACTTGCTTATTTACTGCTTCTTATGTGCTTATTATGCTTTGTATTTGCTTATTTAGTCTTTATAATGCTTATGATGTTTTATTTTTAGTTTAGAACTCGTTTGGTTAAGCTTTTCATATAAACTGTTACTATTAGCTTAAAACTGCTTGTTTCTCATTTGCTTATTTTAAGGGCTTATTCTCTATTAGTATTTGCTTGATTATCTTTAATTTGCTTAATACTATATCTGTTTTTACAAATCTTAGCTTAAGTTACTCTTTTATAGTTTTAAAATGGTTTTGAAATTTTTAAAAGGGGTGTTTGGGTTAAGAGCCAAAATAGGTCAAAATAAGTTTTAAAATTGTTTGGGTCACTAAGCCATCTTTAACAAGTCCTTTTAAGTTGATTTAATCTGTTTTTAAAAGTTTTTAAAGTTTAAAATCAAGTTTTAAGGTAATTTCTATATGTGCCTTGAATCTGTGGTTTTGAAAGTTTTTCAAACTGTTTGTTTTTTATTTTTGTTTAAAAGAATGTTTTGAGGTTTGTTTATGTTTCATTTTGAGTTTAAATGCAGTAGGATAAGTGTTGTTAGAGTGTGCTTTTGTCACTTGTGTTTTGGTACAAAATCTGTCAAAGTAGTCTTGCAGTTTAAAAAGTCACTTTTTTATCTCAAAATTAGATAAGTTAAAGTAGGTTTTACGCTTTAAAATTTCTTGCATAAGCTTATTTTAGTTTGAATTTAATCTGTTTTAGCTTATTTCATATTTTGAACTTATTTTAATAGCTTAAAAGTAGGCCTGCAATTAGCTTTTAGTCTTTTGAAAAAAACTTGATAAAAACCAAAAACATAGTTAAAGTAGCTTTTTATTTAGCCTTTTTCATAGCTTATATGTGTTTCAAACTACTTATTCTTTGCTGATTCTTGAAGCTTATAGTATAAATTTGCTTTTCATATAGGTCATTAAGCCATAAGGATAGCTTAAGGCTTTTAAAAAATAGCTTAAAAATAGTAAGTTAGCCTGTTTATCTGTCTTATAAGTGCTTCTGACTTAAAGCTTTTAAGTCCTTTTCAGCTTAATTACTTTGCTAATTTTTAATCTTTTATGCTTATTAGGTCTAGGGCTTTATCTTTTTTTAGCTTATTTGCATTATCAACTGCTTATTAGGTCTTAATCTTAGTTTAAAAGTAGCTTTTAAGTCCTTGTAAACTGTTTGAATGTAATCTGTTTTAAATCCTTTTTAAGTGTTCTTCAGCTTATTTTCTTTGCTTATTTTTGTCCTATTTGCTTATTAGGTTTAGACATTAATCTTTTTTTAGCTTATTTGTCATTTCTAATTGCTTTTTAGCTTTTAAATCTTAGTTTAAAAGTAGCCATTAGTCTTGTAAACTGTCTTTGTGGTTACCTGTTTTTATAAGCTTTTAAGTGCCTTTCTGCTTATTTTCTTTGCTTACTTTTGCTTATTAGTGCTTATTAGATCTAAGGCTCTATCTGTTTTTAAGCTTATTTGCCTTTTTCATTTGCTTATTGTGTTCAAAAAGCTAAACAGTTTACCTCTTTAGCCTATTAGCTTAGGAACCAATTCTGTCATTCTTATAAGCTTTTTCTAGCTTATTCTTAGGTTTTGTAAAAATCTCTTTTTTTTAAAGTTTGTTATTTTTCCTTATATTCTAGCTTTTTAAAAAGAAAACCAAAAAAAATGTTTTATAAAAAATAGAGGTCACAGGGGTCGAATCTGTGACCTCCCCTTTCATAGCCAACACCGTAACACACCACACACTCACCAACTGCCCTGAGGTCTTTTTCATTTAGACTTTACCACATTTAATACTTAACCCCATTTTACCAGTTTAAGCTATAAGCCCTTTTCGGCTTATTTCCAGCTTATTCCATTAAGCTGGTAGTTCCATTTAATTTTTCATAGGATTAGTATTGTCTTAAGCACTTTCTTTGATTTTTTTAGAATTTTCCAAATTAGTTTAGTATTTTTACTTAATTTTTTAGATCAAATCAGTTTTTAATTCATAATAAATAAAATAAAAGTCAAAAAAATATAATTCTTTTTTTTAAATTTTCTTTTATCATTTAGGACCTTTAAAAATTAAATTTGCTTTTGTAGGGTTTAAATTTGGAGATTTAGGTTTTTAAAGCTCGGGTTTAGATCCCGTTATCGTTTTTCGTGTTTTAACTTTAATTGTTTTCGTTTTAGGCTTGCTTTTACTTGTTTTTGCATCTTATTTGTAGAAATAGAATCCAAAGAATCATTGAATCATTCAAACACGCGATCACGAACTTAAACTCGATTCTTAATTTACGCCTCGTCGGGAAACGACTCGAGAAGGTTTTTTTGGAATTACTTTGGATAAAAGTAATCTAATCTCTTTTAAACCTCTTAGAATTCTTCTCACTATATTTTAATTGATATTTTGATATTAGTTATATATGTATATATATATATATATATATATATATATATATATATATATATATATATATATATATATATATATATATATATATATATACACTTTATTATAGTATAATTTTTTAATTTTAATATATTTACATTTCCTACATATATATATATATATATATATATATATATATATATATATATATATATATATATATATATACACATATATATATATATATATACACATATATATATATATACACATATATATATATATACATATATATATATATATGCTAAGTTTTCAAGGAATCAAAATTTTGGCGCCGCTGCCGGAGAGGTCGTGAAACGATTATTGTTTACGTTTGAAGGTTAGTGTTTGAAGACTCTTCCCCGTGAAGTTATCACTTTTATTTGTTAATATATTTTTCTATTATCAAGTAATCAAAAATTCTAAAAAATTTTTTTGAAAAAAACAACTAAATCAACATTTGTGTCACTTGTGAATTCGGCTCACCTTTAGATTACAAACTATAAGAGAGGTATAAGGAGGGTCGATCCTACGAACTTTGACCCGAAAAGAGAAGGTTTTTAATAGCTTCGCGCTTACCCGCTCCTCCACTTTTTTGTGCGTTTTCTAGAGAGCTACCGTACACTTGTTTGATTATCGATTACAATAATATTTTTCTTTTTTTCATTTTTTTTCTTATTTTGTTCTTAGTGTATGCAAACTCGCTCTTCGTCAAAATTCGTTGGTGAACCTTCTACGAATCCTACTTCTACGATTCCGAAACGTCGTAATCGTAGACGTTCTATACAAAGAGTCGAACCATTATGTCTTGTAGAGACTCCCGTAGTTACGATGGCCGATCAACGTACTATGGCATAATTACTCTATGCACCCACCGAGGGTTATGCGGAGGCAATCGTAGTACCACCCATTCCCGCTGAGCATTTCGAGCTCAAGCGTAGTCTAATCAATCTTGTAACTTCAAAACAATTCTTTGGTTTTGAGAAAGAAGATCCTCATGCTCATATTCGATATTTTAACAAGATTACTTCTACGTTGAAGTACAAAGATGTACCCAAGACATCGATTAAGCTTCTGCTTTTTCCCATTTTCTATCGATGGTCCGGCCCGGATTTGGCTCGACAAAGAACCTCCTCGTTCTATTCTCACTTGGGACGATCTTGTGTCCAAGTTTATTAACCATTTCTTTCCTCCCTCAAAAACAACAAATCTCTAGAATGAAACTTCAAATTTTAATTAAAAGTTTGAGGAAAAGTTTAGTCAGGCATGGGACCGTTTCAAGGATCTCCTTCGAGCATGCTCACATCACGGTTTTACCCAATTGCATCAACTCGATACCTTCTACAATGGTTTAAACCCATCCGATCAAGATTCTTTAAATTTTGCCGCTAGTGGAAATCTTTTGGAAAGAAGTGCACAAGATGTGTAGAAAATCATTGAAAACAAATCAAAAGTTTGTAATTCAAGAAATAAACCAATTTTTTCTCAAGTTAAAGCAAGTAATGTTGATTCTTCAGAGATAGCCAGTATCGTAGCCAGTGTCGTGACTAGTGCCATGACCGCGATGTTTAAACAACATCAAGTAACCCCAGCTCCAGCTTCCGTAAAAGCTGTTGAGGAATTGTGTGTTACTTGTGGCGGTGCTCATTCTTATCGACAGTGTCCTGCCACCAATGGCAACACTTTTTCGGGCTATCAAGACAATATTCAAGCATATGTTTCAGTAGTAGTTGTAAACTATAATCAAGGAAATACCGGATATCGTCCTCAAAATGTAGCTAACCAAATTCAGCCACTGGGTTTTGCTCAACCGAATGTGCAAAATAATCAAACCCGATACAATCAAGGTTACAATCAAAATAGAGGAGTTAATCAAGGAAACCAAAATTATCAAGCTCTGGCTTATCAAGCCCCGATTCATCAACCAAAAGTTGTGACGACTAGTGATTTCTTAAACTACATAAAGGAAAATGATGCGGTGATGAAAAACATGCAAACCCAAATGACCTCTTTAACAAATTCTAACATCGAGCTTAAGAACATGTTTGGTCAATTCATGAAAATGAATACCGCTTCTACTTCGGGTTCGGGTTCACTTCCTAGAAACACCGTTGCTAACCCGAGAGGTAATTTGAAAGCAATCACCACCCAAAGTGGCATTTCTTATGATGGACCCCCAATTCGACCCTCGTCTTCTTCTCTTCCTAAGGTGGTGGAACAAGAACCCGAGGTGACAAAGGATGTGGTGCTTCCAAGTATCGAAAACATCCAACCTTCGGTGGTCCAAATTCAAGCTATAATTGATGAGCCCGTTGTTGCTCCTAAGCCTAAACCGTTTATACCTTATCCTTCGAGAGCCAACAAACAAAAGCTCCGTGAAAAAGATGATAAACTAGCTTCGAAATTTGTTGAAATCTTTAGGAAACTTCATTTCGAACTTAGTTTCGCGGATGCTCTTCTTCACATGCCTAAGTTTGCTACAATGTTTAAATGTATCCTTAACAATAAGGATAAATTGTTTGACTTAGCCACAACTCCGGTGAATGAAAATTGCTCGGCGATCATCCTAAAAAAGTTGCCCGAAAAACTTGGAGACCCCGACAAGTTTCTCATTCCATGTGATTTTCTAGAGTTAGATGAATGCTTGGCCTTGGCCGATCTCGGTGCAAGCATCAACTTGATGCCTCTCTCCATATGGAAAAAGCTTTCACTCCCTGAACTTACTCCTACCCAAATGATTCTTGAGCTTGCGGACCGATCGACCACTCGACCGGCCGGCATTGCCGAAGATGTCTTTGTGAAAGTAGGAAAGTTCCATTTTCTGACCGACTTCGTAGTCTTTGATTTTGTTGTCGATCCTCGGGTTCCCTTAATTCTCGGAAGACCCTTTTTGAGGACCGGACGAGCTTTGATTGATGTTTACGGTGAAGAATTAACTCTCCGCCATGATGATGAAGTCGTAACATTCAAAGTTGGTCAAACTTCAAGATACTTCTACAATGATGCCGAGTCGATTAATCAAATCGATGTAATCGACGTAGCTTGTGGGGAGTATGCTCAAGAAGTGCTTGGATTCTCGGAAATTTCTACAAGTGGCAATCCTACTTTGAAACATATTATTTCTACCTCTTCTCCCACTCTCACTCCCTTTAGGGATAGTGACTTTCTTCTAGAAGAAACCGATGCTTTCCTTGCTATTGAAGATGATTCAATTTCACCCGAAATTGATGACTCTTACTATGATTCGGAGGGAGATATTCGTCTTCTTGAGGAATTTCTAAATGATGATCCATCATATCCTCCCCCTCTACAAGAACTAAGATTTGTAGAACCTAAAACCAAAAAATCTTCAATTGATGATCCTCCAGAGCTCGAGCTCAAGGATCTACCTTCTCATCTTGAGTATGCATTTTTGGAGGGTACCGATAAACTACCCATCATAATTGCTAAAGACTTAAAAGAAGACGAGAAGGTTCGACTTCTAAAGGTTTTAAAGTCACACAAGCGTGCCATCGCTAGGAAAATCTCCGATATAAAAGGCATCGACCCTCAATTTTGTACTCACAAAATATTAATAGAGGATGACTCTAAACCGGCAATTCAACATCAAAGATGGGTTAACCCAAAAATTCATGAGGTTATCAAAAAGGAAGTTATCAAACTCCTTGATGCCGGATTGATTTATCCTATCTCCGATAGCTCGTGGGTTAGCCCCGTTCATTGTGTGCCTAAAAAGGGCGGTATGACCGTAATTGAAAATGATGATAATGAGTTGATACCTACTTGATTAGTTACGAGATGGCGTGTATGCATTGACTATCAAAAGTTAAATGATGCCACTCGTAAAGATCATTTCCCGTTACCATTTATGGACCAAATGCTTGAGAGACTCGCGGGAAATGAATACTATTGTTTTCTAGATGGTTTCTCGGGATACTTTCAAATTCCTATTGACCCGCAAGACCAAGAGAATACCACCTTCACTTGCCCTTATGGAACGTTTGCCTACCGACGTATGCCTTTAAGCTTATGTAATGCTCCGGGCACGTTCTAAAGGTGCATGATAGCCATTTTCCACGATATGATCGAGGAAACAATGGAGGTATTCATGGACGATTTCTCGATCTTCGGGGATTCTTTCTCCTCTTGCCTCTCCCATTTAGACAAAATGCTCAAACGGTGCGAAGACACTAATTTAGTTCTAAATTAGGAGAAATGCCATTTTATGGTAAAAGAAGGCATTGTTCTAGGACATAAGATTTTAAAGTCCGGGATTGAGGTCGACAAAGCTAAAGTCGATGTTATAGCTAAACTTCCTCATCCGACTTTTGTTAAAGGCATTCGAAGTTTTTTAGGTCACGCCGGGTTTTATCGTCGATTTATTCAAGATTTTTCTAAAATCGCCCGACCAATGACCCATCTTCTTGAAAAAGATACCCCTTTTATCTTCTCGAAAGAATGTGTTGAGTCGTTTAATATACTTAAGAAGAAGTTAACCGAAGCCCCGATTTAGTTACCCCCGATTGGGACCTACCGTTTGAAATTATGTGTGATGCTAGTGATTATGCGGTAGGTGCAGTCTTGGGGCAACGTAAGACCAAACATTTTCAGCCTATACACTATGCAAATAATACCATGACGGATGCTCAAGCACATTACACCGCTACGGAAAAAGAGTTATTAGTCGTGGTGTATGCTTTCGAGAAATTCTGGCCTTACTTAGTCTTGTCAAATACCATAGTGTATACGGACCACTCGGATCTCAAATATCTTCTTACCAAGCAAGATGCCAAGCCGAGATTGCTCCGGTGGATTCTCCTACTTCAAGAATTTGATGTCATTATTCGTGATAAAAAAGGAGCAGAGAATCTCGCGGCCGACCATTTATCAAGACTTGAAAATCCCCACTAAGATGTTCTCGAGAACAAGGAAATTACCGAAACATTTCCTCTTGAGACACTTGGTATGGTTACCTTTCGTGGTGATGATAGTAACCCATCGTTTGCCAATTTTGCAAATTACCATGCGGGGAATTTTGTGATTAAAAGGATGTCGTCCCAACAAAAGAACAAGTTTTTCAAGGATGTTAAGCACTACTTTTGGGACGACCCCTATTTGTTCAAAATCTATGTGGATCAAGTGATCTGGCGATGTGTTTACGGCCAAGAAGCTATTGATATCCTTACAGCTTTCCATAATGGACCCATCGGGGGACATTATGGTGCCAACTACACCGCCAAGAAAGTTTTTGACTCGGGATTCTTTTGGACTACCATTTACCGCGAGGCCCATGACTTGGTCACCCGTTGTGACGCTTGTCAACTTCATGGAAAAATCTCACAACGAGATGAAATGCCTCAAAACGCAATTCAAGTTTGTGAGATTTTTGACGTTTGGGGCATCGACTTCATGGGCCCATTCCTATTTTTATGAGGGAACAAGTATATACTCGTGGCCGTCGATTATTTATCAAAATGGGTTGAAGCGAAAGCGCTCCCTACCAATGACGCCCAAGTTGTTTGCAAAATTTTAAAATCTCTCTTCGCCCGATTTGGGACCCCTCGTGCTATCATTAGTGATCGCGGTACCCATTTTTGCAATGACCAGTTTGCAAAGGTCATGCTTAAATACGGAGTTACTTACCGTCTCTCCATCGCGTATCACCCACAAACAAGTGGGCAAGTTGAGGTTTCAAATCGTGCTTTGAAACGCATTCTGGAAAGGACCATAGGCGAACATTGTGCTTTGTGGTCCGATAAGTTGGATGACGCCTTGTAGGCCTTTTGTACCGCATTTAAGACACCCATCGGGTGAACTCCTTACAAGTTGGTATACGAAAAGGCTTGTCATCTACCCATCGAGCTCGAGCATAAGGCCTATTGGGCCTTAAAGCATTACAATTATGACCTTGTTACCGCTGGTGATCACCAAAAAGTTCAAATGAATGAATTAAATGAACTTCGTGATCAGGCCTATGAGAACTCTTTGATCTACAAAGAGAAAACAAAGAGGATCCATGACTCCAAGATCAAGAACCGTGTTTTCAACGTTGGTGATCGAGTCCTCCTTTTTAATTCTCGATTAAAGATTTTCTAGGGTAAGCTTAAGACCCGCTGGACTGGACCATTCACCGTTACCCAAGTATTTCCTTATGGCACCGTCGAGTTATCTCAAACCGACGGGCCAAACTTCAAGGTGAATGGTCATAGACTTAAACACTACTTTGGAGGGGACATACCACCGATGGTTGTCCTGAATCTCCAAACTTTCCCCATGGACTAATGAATATGGGGACGAGTCAAGCTTAGCGCCTCTTTAATAAACAAGCGATTTGTGGGTGGCAACCCATGCTTATCCTAATATATTTATAAAAGTAGTAACGAATAAGTGTGTTGTGAGGAGGCTCGCCTCTTCCTTTCTCGTGTTTTGTGGTTTTTGTTGTATGTCTAGGATTGCCCCGGATTTTGAAGCCTCTCGTGCTCGTAGTTTTGTCCTTCGTTCACTCGAGCTTCAATCCTTAGCATGATTATTGGAATCCAATATCCAATCTTATTGACTAACGTTTATCTTTGAGCACACTTAATAAACGGCTTTAGATTTATGTAGAGACTCTTCTTAAAACATTGAGGACAATGTTTAATTCTAGTATGGAGGGATCTATCGATTTGATTGTGCATGCAGTCGTTGTTTTTACGTAATCCCGTTTTTACCACCAAAATTCCAAAAAACTGAAAAAATTTAAAAATTTTCAAAAATAAAATTAGTGTTTTATCACAAATGTTGACTTTCCTGCTGGGTAGAATAAGAATAAATTTTGACTCGATCGAGCGTGTTGAGCTCTAGCTTGGCCCTTAACTTTTAGACTAAGCATTCACGGATCTTATAAGAATCTGTATTTTCATGTCATTTTACGACTTCAATTATTTCATTATTTATTTTTAGGCTTTTACGCGTTTGCTTTTATTTAAACCGCATAGTTAAATCGCGTAAATTAAAAATAAGCATCCAACGTAAACGGTTATCAAACAAATAAAAGTTTACGTTCAATAAGTGTT
>BQNB010096758.1:0-23049 GCA_026074375.1 Tanacetum coccineum | reverse complement strand
CCAGCAGTGGAAACTCCTTGAACAGTGGGAACTTCACTTTTTCCACTGTTGGTGTTTGATGAAGAAATGAAGGCCATATTTTGTGAGTTTGACCCTGCTCTCTTTTGAACCTCAGGTTCATAGACTTTGAGATGATTATACACATCATCCAGACTCATTGTGTCTAGATCATCCCTGTTTCTCCAAACTATGGTGTATACTAGCCATTCTGGTGCAAGACTTGTCAAAAACTTCTGGTTTAAGTCATCTTGTTCAATTGGGACATCCATGAACTCAAGATGACTTACAATAGCCTGCAACCTATTGAAAGTTTGTTCAAGTGTCTCTGATCCTTCAGCCTTAAAGTTACCATATTGCTGCTTCAACTGATTCTTCTTTGTCTTTTTGGTGGCTTCATTTCCACCAAAGGTTTTCAAAATGGCTTCCCACAATTCTTTGGCAGTATCATATTTGCTGAATCTCAACTGATGTTCATCAGGGAGAGCCAACAATAGAGTAGTTCTTGCCTTGACATCATTTTTCCGTTTCTGCATGTCTTCAGCAGTTATAGCCACAGTCCTTCCCTTCTTCTTTGCAGAACCTTCACCAGTTACACCTTTGCCTGTTTCTTCTGGAGGGGCTTTGTAGGAGTCACCAAACTCTATGACTTCCCATAGAGCATAGTGTTCATGTTGTAGGTACTGTTGGATTCTGAACTTCCATTGTTCAAACTTTCCAGTGTCAAGAATTGGAAGTTTTGTAGAAGTAGGAGTTGAGTGATTATATGGATCCATTTCTGTTTGTGATTTGGTGATGAGATTAGTGTGTTATACTTCTTTGATCAAAGTTTCTCAACAAGCTCTGATACCACTTGTTGTTCCCAAACTTGGATCTAATACCTTAGCTTGTAAGGTTATTGTCACCTTGGATAAATCCAAACTAACAATGAGAGAAACTTTGTTAAGATGTTTCACCAAAGGTTATGCGGAATCTAACCTTTAATGATCAAGAAGAATAACAATGAAATAAATGGAACAGTGAAATGAATAGAACAGTGAGTTACACAAAAAGCTTTAATATTATTGATGTAATAATACGAGTACTCAACCAGTACTAGGGTTTACACAACCTTAAAGCTATTAGAGAATGTATATTGAAGATGTATATCTTAATACTAACCTAAGGACTCCTTTTATAGCACAAGGAGCCCTGTACAAGATAAGTCCTAACCATATCTTCTAAAAACAAGAGATATACACAGAATATATTCTAAATATAACAATAACCGCGTATTTGACTTTGTGTAATCCTTATCCTTAAGACAGCAGTGGAAAAACTTTAGCAGTGGAAACCTTTCTCTAGCAGTGGGAATACATAACACTAGCAGTGGGAAAATACTCTAGTAGTGGGAATGAACATAACTAGCCGTGGGAATACCTTGGAGCATTTTGTTCCCAACATATAATTATGTGTTACGCTGGTGGCGGTCCCATATTTATTTTGGGGGCCGCCTAAACATTAAAGGGGTCGCCCATATTTATGGGACCTCTATCAGGAGACGCCTTTTTCTAAGCTTTTACAAATTTTATTTCCTTAGTTCCACTAGATGATGCTTCAAATGAATTAAACCCTAAACCTAGTTTATCACCAGAGAGTTTTTGATTATTTAACATTTCATTCAAGCAATGTGTACTCTTTTCAAATTTGTTTAATCTAGTAGATTCTTCTTTGAGCTTTTCATTTTCAGTTTTAAGTGTATGACACTTTGCACAATCAATATCAACTCCCTTGTTTTTCTCGAGTGTGGACAATTTATCTTTTAATTCTCTAAGTTCACTTTCTAGACTATTTCTAATAGATTTTAGCCTTTTGTTCTTTGTGATTATCTTTAAACTCATTTTGCATAATTTATCATATTCGTTGTCTAGAGCTAAACCATCAATTGATGAGTTTTCATCACTAAAGTAGGAGGATTCAGAACATACCTCGTCTTGGATATTTTCATCATTCTAATGTCTCGTCTTGGATCTTTTTATCATCTTCTTCACCGCTATCGCTCCAAGAACCTCCAAAGAATGCACTTATGGATCTTGTTCTCTCGGTGGATTTGGACAACTCCAATAAGATAAGATGATTTGGATCTTCGCATCTAAAGCACTTCCTTTCACTTTTGCTGTTTTTGTCGTCTCGACTTCTTTGAAATGTGTTTTTGTCGTTCCGAGGGTGTCTCATGAATCTACCTCTTCTCTTAAAGAACTTCTTGAAGTCTTTTACCGCCATGGCGTACTCTTTGTCTTCACTCCCAGAAGTTGAGCACACTTCATCACTAGATTCTTTCTTAGCCTTTAAAGCAAGAGATTTCCTTTCAACTTTTGTTTTGACTATTTCGGAATCTTTCTTGATGTTCATCTCATGGACTTTGAGGTATCCAATAAGCTCATCAAGAGATAGTGATGTTAAGTCTTTCGACTCTTCAATCACCGGGGACCTATGCTCGTCCATTAGATTAGAGCCCTAAGATACTTCCATTACGTATGTTCTTACTAGAATAACCTTCATCAAGAGCTTTAAGACTAGTAATAATAGTATTAAATCTAGCAAAAGCACTATCTATAGATTCGTCTTCGAAAATGACGAATTATTCATATTGTTGAACCAAAAGGTTGATCTTATTATCTTTGACTTGGCTATTACCTTGATGGGTGATTAACAAAGTTTTCCAAATTTCTTTTGCCAAGTTACACATAAAAAATTCTTTCATATTCTTTTCTTGGCAAAGCATTGTAAATAACCATTTTGGCTTCATTATTTTTCGCAAGTCTCTTTTTGAGATCATCGGTTTGTTTTTCAAAAGGGATAACCTCATCAAATTTGGTTTTTGGATATTATACAATAGGGTGAAAATCACCATTGGTAATAACATGCCAAAGATCTAGATCTTTTGATTTAACATATGTCTCGAATCTATTTTTCCAATAAATAAAACTATTGCTTTCAAAGAGTGGTGGTCTTTGCATAGATTGCCCTTCTAGATATTTATCGAAATCCATAGATCGATCCAAGCTTTAAAATACAATATATTTTAAAAATCTTGAGTAACCTGGCTCTGATACCAATTGTGGAAACTAGAAGGAGGGTTGAATAGTTTACACGTTTGTTTTACGTTTTAAAAGTTTACTTTCAAAAATGTATAGATCTGAGTTATATGTTTAACCAATTCACAATATGAACAAGCAATAACTATCTAAACTCAAAGTAGATAACAACAATAATATTGTAAAAAGATAAGAAAAGAAACAACCAAACCAAGACACCAAGATTTTATAGTGGTTCGGCTACGAAGCACCTCTTCACCCTACTCCACTCCCCGAGTATCTGACTCGAGATTTTACTATGTCAACAAGCTCCCTTTAGGCGGAGAAAACCGTTTACACGTCGCTTACATTATTTTTCGACACTAAGCTAGATGTCGAGTCATAATCTTAGCTAGAACCAATCTAAGACCTCACTAAGTCTTTATATACTCACAAGATATACTCTTGGATTGACACACAATCCGATTCACACAAATACACAAATTAAACTATTGGATCTACTCACAATCCAATTTACACAACACCACAAAGAAAATATATTGAAGATTTATGATCTTGAGGAGGAAGAAAGAGATCACTTGATAACAATTCGTTTCTAGATGAATACGATTGTTCTTCTTTTGCACTTGATTAGAAGAATGGAAGAAGAGGGAATTAATCACTTGAAACAAGATCAAGATATGTTAGTGATCAAGATATGTGTTTAAGAAAGAAAGAAAGAAGAGAGAAAAGTAGATCTGAGAAAATTCGTGGCAAGAGATTTTGTTTTTCAGATGAGGTGTCCCAGTATTTATAGGGGACAAAAAGAGTCGTTGCTCTGCTGGCGGTCCCGGCGGTCCCTAATATGTTAGGGGGCCGCCAGGACTCTAAGGGGGTCGCCCGTAGAGTACGCTCCTCTTTTTTTCTTTTAGTGAGGAAGGTGTTATCTATTTTGGAACCTTCCATTTTGAGGGGGAAAATCTGATTTCAAATTTATTGTTTTAATAAAACATTTCGTTTATGAAAAAATATTTTGTGTATATATTTTTGTAAATACACTTTTATAGGAATGTAAGGTTTAAGAAAAATATTTCCTTGATCACTAATCTTGTTTAATGATTTGTTTATCCATACCTTAAGTGATTAATTTTAGAAATAGAATTTTACGATTAGTAATTTATAAACGTTTAATTTTATCGTAAACGTTTTTACATTTTGTTATTATCAAAACATTGAGAGGTCGAAAAATATAAATAACGTTTTTAGACATTATTTGTATTAACATTTTTTTTCTTCATATTAGCTCTTTGTATACGATTATAAAATCAATAAAAAATAAAATACAAATGAAATTAATAAAAACTAACTACAATCATAAGCATATATTTAATTTGTAGTATACTCATTAATATTTCTCAAGTGTAAGAACATGTAACACATACAATAATCTCAAAAGTACTTACGAAATGCACATAAGCACATGACATTGAAGCTACAACATATATGTATGCAATTAATGCAAATCAATGTTCCCTGTAAACGGTTTCAAGCCCAGCAACATCCAAATTGAGTTCCGACATGCGTATACATTCTTCTTTGGTACCAACCGAACTAGTGAGCCGCTACTCACTTACCGAACGCGGGGATGTCAAAACCCAAATAGATCCTATTCATAACATTCGCGCTTACAATCCCAATAATAACAGTTCATGATTTATAAGCAATACGTGTGGGTTATAACTATTTAGGCAAACTCGTAATTTGTATAAAAGCGTACTTGCGTCCAATCGTAAAACAATGAATGTTTCTCACCTCGTGAATTGTAAATCATTGGAATTATATATAAATACTCGGTTTAATGTTTTTATTGTTTATATAATGTCATCGTATAAATAGTTCCTTCGTCTTAGTAGATTATAATACTATATAAAAAGTAAAACATGTATAAATATTATATAAGTGATACCACATCGTTTTGTAAAGTTTTTATTAAAAACGAACCAACACTATTCATGTCAGGAAATAGTGCACAAGTATAAAAATAGTGCATAAGGTTTTATAACTTAATATCTTTTTCGTTTTAACTCCGTTTTATATGTTCTTTATGTCCAGGGTTTCGTATTAAGAAGATTTATCAAAATATTATTTTTATGAAAATTTAGCTACTGATGAACAGTAACTTTTACTGTTTTTATAATTTATATAAAACTATTTTTATATATTTAATCCTTGTAATCTTATAAACATCATAACTTATGCATTTTAATTCTGTTTTTAGTGATCCTTACTATGCCACGGAATCCGTAATTAAAAGTTCTATCCAAATAATATATTTTCGAAAAACCTTCAGTTATGAACAGTAACTTTTTATATAAAAACATTAATTATCGTAAATTTGTAAATTCCATAACTCCTTCGTTATAATTCGGATTTTCGAGTTCTTTATATGCTTACGATCCTTATAATATGTAGTATTTTTATAAAATATGAAATAAATATTATAATTTCGAGTTTTATTTTTTTATTTAAAAAAACAGTATGTTATAAAAAATTTCCTAAACTTGTTTTATATGTTCTTTAACTTAAATAAATTCACTCACAATCCTAACAATTCTTGATGATTAATACACTAACTTGTGTATATTTATAGTCCTCTAATATATAACCAAGAATGTGTCCAAGAAAAATATCCATCATATTTATTAATTTATATACACTTTATAAATAAATAATTAACCATAACTTAGACAATAATTATATAAATTATCCATTGCTTGTAAATCCTTAAACAAAACATGTCTTAAGTTAAACATCGATATTACCATAACACAAAGTATTCTTGAGTTTATGTCAAACTAGTAAATATTTTATAAACATTATAAAATATAACAAGGTATGATGAACCACATACAATTACATAAAACATGAAAATTAAAAATAAAAAAGTTTAAGGTTCTTAAAAGACCTTAACAAGATGGATGATGAAAAGAAACAAAGTCTAAACCCTAACTTATCAAGAAAACCCAAGCTTCCAAAATAAAAAAACCCTAAGAAAACCCTAGTTTTCTTAGTTTTCTTATACTTGTAAACCCTTATAATCACCCAACCAAGCTTCCAATACAAATTGTAACACCTTAGATATGCCTAATATCAATCCTTGTATGCTTGTAATACTTAAAAAATCAAAACTATAAATTATTTAGGGGTGGGTTTTTGAGCTGTGGCCTATTGTAGAGGTAGGAGAGTTTTTGGTTAACTTTTGCTAGTTTAAAATGTTATGTGAATGAAAGTGTTAGAATATATGAGCCTTTTACACTTGAATAACTAAGACATTGTCCCAAAAAATTAGGAAGGATGTATGGTTTTTAGGTGTAAGAAGAGTATGGATGTTTTGCTTGATTAAGAACTATGTAAAGAGAGTTAGTAGATAGTAGGAAAGGTTACTTGAAAGTTGTATAACAACCAACATGTTAATTGAAAAAGTCAAAATATCTTTGTGATTTCCATCTTTATATCCGGTTATATATGTACATGTATAAGGAAATATATAAATTTTGAGTATTGGGTATAATTGTAGGTATTTTAGTTTGAGTATGTAGATAGGTAATTTGGTGCTTCGTGTATGCCTAACTTATTTTATTGCGAAACCGTAAACGTTTTACAGTAACAAACACAAAATAAAATTATAAAATTAATATATTACTTTCGTAAAAAATAATATAACTGCTTGCTTGAAGTAACTTTATATTGTTTGTGGCCGTTTTACATTGATTCGTATTGATTTTAGTTTACACGCGATTTAACTGACCTGAATAATATAAAAAGTAAACGCATAAAAGTCAAAAAGTAAATAATTGAATAATTGAAGTCGTAAAATGACCAGAAAATACTGGGATGTTACAGTCTCCTCCCCTTAAAAGAGCTATTGTCCCCATTAAATCTTTAAGACATGGCGATCTTGAATGAAGATGCGCGATTGGTGAAAAGGAGTGGATTACTTCTTCTTAAATTGATCTTACTCGTTCCTACGTGAACTCAGACTCTCCTAGAAGTTCCATCAACTTATGCGATAATAGGGCAAATGCGCGCTTTTTGCTTCAACCGATTGACTTCCCCCAATCCATAATTTCCATTGGTTTTTCGACGAAGTGGAGTTTATCGTCAGTGTGTATTTCGTCCAACGGAATTGCCAACGGCTCATCAGATAAACATTTCTTTAGATTGGATACATAAAATATGCTATAAACCCTGCTGATGTGCTATCATGTAGGGTCAATTATTTGATTATCAAGTTTTAAATTTATATTTAACCGACAAACTAAAACAACACTTTAACGAGCAGTGGTACTCGTCAAAGATGGAGTTTCCAGCGTAAGTAAGCGGTGTCACACACTAAGATAGGGAACATTAATATCTCCTATATTCTATTAGTATTTTAATTAAGTCTATTTACTAGTTAAAACTGCTGATAAATACGGTTGTCATAATGATATAGGGGGGTTTTCAGCCTGAGAGACTGGCACATGTTTTGGTGGAACACAAATATCAATTCCATAACACAATAAAACACAAAAAGAAGAAATCAGAAAGATAGTAAAAGCCGGTACATCAAATGATATGAAAACTGTATTAGCCATATTAAATCCGGTTTAAAATACTGGGTTTGTTTTGTTTAGTTCAAAGATTTACTTATCCGAAGCTGCATATACTTCTTGAAGACTTAGGTGGGACATCATCCAAAGAAAGACCTAGACACGATTAATCTTGTTACAATTAACGCATCCGCATAAAGCATACTTTAGTTTAATTATAATCTATCTTAGGGAACCAAAGCAGTGGTGATCCTGTTAAAATCCTAGCCCAATGGGACTTTACCACATTACTTGGTGAACGTGTTTCATATTCTACGATCTACTATTTCAAATCTTTATCACGTAAATTAAGAAACATTATTGACTGACACATAAACGGGTCCACCTACCCGTCCAACTAAGCTCCATAATATCAAAATACAAAAGACAGAACGTTTATTTGTGATCCTATATGTCCAGTGATATTAAACACGAGATGGAGAGTTATCCGGTCTCTAATTACTTGGTCTGTGTCGACTAATCCAGTTGAATGATAGGTCCGCATATTCAAACACATTAATTAACAAGTATGAGGTGATAAACATATAAAACCAATCAACGATAATTAAGAAAAATCGATTTTAAAACAAAACCAAACATTAAACTTTTCACATTTACAGATGGCTAAGAATACCCTCTAGGGTATTACCCACAACCATTGTAATATACAATCGTAATCAAACACTGAAATCCGAACGATTAAGAGATAGAAAAATTACACGATGTCTTCACTATGGATATTGTGATCAATCTATTAATAACTTGACTTAAGGTGGCATTAATCTTCACTTCATAAAATTCCGTCTTTGAATGAGTATGTATAAAGAAATATGATATTGCAACCTGAAAACATCATTTTTTTGAGTCTTCTATTTATAGTGTCTGAAAAAGACTCGATACGCCGTATCTGGCAAGGTCGATACGGCGTATTGGGCTGGATTCCTTGGAGTGCGCGCTACGTTCATAATAAATCAATGATATCATTCCCAATTTACTTGATTACTGTATCTTCGAATAGTTATCTTTTTGATACGCGTATGTAGTCGAAGGGAATTACGCCGTATTGGGAAATTGGTCCAAACGCGTTTCTTGTTAAGCAATTGGCACGAGATACGCAGTATCCTCTTTCTGTTGGATACGACGTGTTGGTCAGAAGTAATCAACAATCTTCTAAATATCTTGTTTAGCTCCAAAATATGCGTCTTTTAGCTTGTCTTTACAAACAACCATCCCTGAATTACTGCATTATCATCTTTAAAGCAATTAAGTACAATAATGCACATATATATCATAAAAGTAGGCAACAGATGGGATAAAATGATCACTAATAAATTGACGTCTATTTGCTATCATTCAAATATCCACATCCCCGCCCCCCCCACTCACTTGAATCTTACTTGTCCTCAGTATACCTTAAAAAAAGTTTTAGTTTATGAAAATGTGTTCTCCACCGATAGTTGATGTTTATTCGTTAAGCATCGTTTTGTCTAATCACCTTGTACATAACCAGCTCCTTTACGAAATAATGGAATTAAAAACACTTAGAGCACTTGACTAATCTATGGGTGCAAAACATTTGATTGGTATGACCCAATTGCTCGCTCATGATTAGCCTTCGATCATATGGCTTGGCAAAGCATACACATCTCCACCGCAAAAGCTAAAGAAGAAACAAGTCAAAGAGATAATTAGGTAGAAGGCTTGGGGGGTGATCATTCAACAATCTTTCACCATAAGTACCACACCGAACAAGGCACTTTATCGATACATACAAATACACGCCATAACAACTGGGGAATAACATATACAATCGCATCACATCTGTTCGTTTAACAGCGGTTAGGATGAAGAACGATATAGGGTATGGAGCTTCTAACTTTCACCGAAAGTCGTCATCCAACAAGGCAGCGAGACATGCATACATGGCTGTAACGACAGGAATAGACATGCATGCTCGAGAACAAGTTCTCGATCAAGTAGACACTAAAGGTTTGGTTGCTAGGTAAGGGAAGTAAAATGGGTTTACTATAAAAAATTACAAAACAAATAGCATTAAGCCAACAAATAAGTAACAGTTGCTAGTAACTTTCTCCCCGACCGTGTCTCATGATAAAGACTCGAACATATAGATAAATGGGCCTCGATTCACAGAATGACAAAGACAACCTAAGTTGCTTATTCCCATAACGGTCAACTTTCCCTTACATCCCGCTCTTTAACATACTTTTACATAATAAGTGGGTGGAATAACTGCCACTTTTTACAAGACTATACATCGTTGATTTTTGTACACGTATCAACGAATAATCGATCTTCCAAGTGATTCCTTCGGATATAAACTTATTTTGAACCGCTATTTTTTCTCTTCTCTTTTTTTTCTTTTTTTCAATTATTTTTGCAATACATCTCCGGTTTTAATTCCACGTCTTCGCTCACTCATAATTCGTCCGGATAATTCTTTTCTTGTAACATTCTTCTACGCGACATGATTCATATCGCGAAAGTAGCAAAAACTTATGAGCTACATATTTTTTTCCATTGCATTGTGCAATTTTCCCGACCAATACAGAGATTAGAAAATTTCACTTTGACATAGAGAAATACAAAACATTACAGACGAAAGCAACTAGCAACATTGATTACAAATAGCTTAATCTACCGGTAGCTAAGCTGCAAAGGGTAATGGAAACATATAATATTCGGTACGAAAAAGAAAAGATGGCACAACAAGTTTGTTCTAGGGATTTTACTCTAAAATGCAAGTAATCAAGGGTTACAGAGTATTTAACGAACCAGTGAGTCTAGTTAAATTTACGACATGTAGTCTTTTGGATTAATCCAAGAAGTTTATCAATTGAACGATGTCCTCATCTAATCCATAGTACTCAATCCTTGTGTCTCGAGTGATATACCAGGCAGTCTAAGTCCACTACATCACAAAACGGCACACTCATAATTTTGTGGAACTTTTAGTAAATAGTTGGAAACTGATTAGGCTTAATTCTCACAATATGTATCAATCGTTATAGTGCGCTAGGTAATGTAACTAGTGATTTTTACAAAAGTCATGCTAAAAATTTAAATTTTGCCTATTTTTAAGCACTTTTAAGCTCGTAGCGTGTTATTTTGTAAAAAAGAAGACATGTACGTTCTAATTCTCCATTCCCCCACTTAAATTATACAACGTCCTCATTGTATAGATAAAACAATTAAATAATAAAGGAAAATAGAATTAGAACGGAAAACTCCCTGATGTTTTGCTCGTGATAGATTCTTCAAGATGAGTCTTTGAGAAAAAAGGTATGTTGACTAGGGCTTCAGCATGCCCCGAATATTTCCAACTCATTCCTAATTCAGAATATACCATATCAATTAGTTTCCAAAGCAAGGTCCAGCATAAAAGAATTTAGAAACAAGTGCAATTCCTATCTCGCTACAATTATACAAGAAGACATTAAACACAGCATAACAACTACCGGGATCAATACGCCGAATCCCAAACCCTAGGATACGCCGTATTGTTCATGTAAAAACAATTAAATTACTGGAAATTAAATATTTAGTTTTAAAAAATGATAACATCCAGACATCTCTATACGCCGTATCTAGAGGGGTTCGATACACCGTATAGAGTGTCTGGGAAAACAGACTCGTGCAATAAACAATTAAAATGCGAAAAAAAAAATGACCGAGTTGTCTCCCGAGAAGCACTTTTGTTTCAGCTGGTCTTTTAAGTTCGACCTTTTCTCTTAATTCACATCTTGATCTCATAATACCATTTTGGTGTCCTGAACCGGGATGCCATATGGCACATATGAATTTTTAATAAGATTTATTGGCGTCCCATTGTTAAGAAAATTACAAGTCATGATATTAACATTTAGTTTCTTGATAAAAGTTTTAGTTTTAAAAAATTTATTAGAAGTATCATGACTTGTTTCCGAAAGCTTATTTGACCTTAGTTGCATTACTTTTATACATCAATATCAGGCTATTGATGAGACAGAACATATCCCCGAAGGTCGCGTTAATATCGATTTTATATTAATGTCCATATCTGATTTTTAAAGCTCAGGATTACATCTCGCTTCAAAGAAATAAATCATCTAAAGGTATAAAAACGTATTGTTCTTCTTCATCAACATTCAGAACAATGCATACGTTTCCTATCGTTCAAATAAAATTCATCGGACTATATTAAGGAACTTATAGTAGCGTTCAGCTTAATAAATCTAAGATCTTAGACGTTAGAGCATCATTGTAAACACAATGGCTGGAAATAGTTCAATTCTCAAAATCTTTAAATAGATCACAAAATCATTAAAATAACGACCTCAGCGCTTGGGACGACGAAAACGATAACTTTATCATTATCATTTTCAGAATCCGTTTTCAAATTGTTGACATAAATTATTTTATAGGATAATGAATTTTCGTCATAAACTACCGTGTAATCTTCATCGTCAGATTCGTCAAACGATATTCTAAAGTCAATTTCATTGTTGTTAAGAGGACTTACCATGGGTCCACATGAGATTGCTGCATCAAATATTAATGTATTATCAAGGACTATGGCTGGAAATTTGGTTTCAAAGTTTGTAAAGCAGTCATCCTCATCTTCACAATATTCCATCTTACCGTACATGGCAGTTCCCGAATTAAACGTCTCACCCTGACTTAGAGCTTTCTCCTCTTGAAGTCTGATTTATCCCTCTATAGTGATATTGGGGTTGTCCATTTTTAACCTGTAATAAAATAGCTAGGAAAGAAAATGGTAAACTGAATACGCCGTATTAATGATAGAGTCGAATACGCTGTATTGGTTTAGAAAAATTTTATACGCCGTATCCAAGAAGATGAATACGCCGTATTGATGATAGAGTCGAATACGCTGTATTGGTTTAGAAAAATTTTATACGCCGTATCCAAGAAGATGAATACGCCGTATTGAGTATTCGACTCAGAATGTTACAACAGGCTGTAACAATGCACACAAACACACAATATGCAAAATATACAATGCTGGAAATTAAACACACAAACAAGCACACAATTATGCCATTTAAACTAAACTAAAACACTAATAAATAAGAATTAAACAAATTCACTCCCCGGCAGCGGCGCCAAAAACCTGATGTGCTGTCGTGTAGGATCAATTATTTGATTATCAAGTTTTAAAATTATATTTAGCCGACAAACCTAAAACAACACTTTAACGAGCAGTGTACCAGGTCAAGATGGAGTTTGCGGTAAGTAGGGTGTCGAACACTAAGAGTGGAACATTAATCTTATATTCTATCAGTATTTTAATTAGTCTATTTACTAGTTAAACCTATGTTATGTACGTTGTCTAATGATATAGGGGTTTTCAGCCTGAGAGATTGGCACATGTTTGGTGAAACAAATATCAATTCAATAGACAATAAACATAAAAGAAGAAGTTTAAAAGATAGAAAAGCGGTACAAGCCAAATGATAGAAAACTGTATTAGCCATATTAAATCCGGTTCAATGCTGTTTTGTTTGTTTTAGTGCAATGATTTACTTATCTCGAAGTGGCATATTATTCTTAAGACTTAGGCGGGACATCATCCTAAGACCTAGACACGATTAATCCTGTCACAATTAACGCATCCGCATAAAGCATCATTTAGTTTAATTATAATCTATCTTAGAGAATTAAAGCAGTGGTGATCCTGTTAAAACCCTAGCCCAACAGGACTTTACCCACTTATTGTTTGACGGTGTTTTATATACTGGTAGTCCACTATTCCAATCTTTATCAGTAAATTAAGAGCATGATTGCTGAAACATAAACGGGTCACCTACCGGTCCAACTAAGGTCATAATTCAAAGGACAAAGTAGATAGTTATTTGTAGATCCTAATTGGTCAGTAATATGAAAACAGATTTGGGAGTCTATCCCGTAATCTAGGATTACTTGGGTCCGTATTACTCGATCCAGTTGAATTGATAGGTCGCATATTCAAACACTATAACAATATGGGGCCTGGATAACATAATTTAACAATCAGCGTAAATTTAAGAAAATCGATTTTAAAAACAACCAAAAATTGGACTTCTTCATTAAGAGGTAATACTGGGGTATGAGCCCACAAACCATTGTAATGATACAAGCGTAATCATAAAATGAAATCAAACGATTAAGTAGTAAATATCTACACGATGGTCTTCTATGGATTTGATCAATGCTTGACCTTAGGTGGCTAATCATTCTCTCTGTAATTCGATCTTGTTAGGAAGTATGGTATAAAGATATTTGTTATTACACACTGAAAAAATTCGCTTTTGTGTTTTCTATTTATAGTGTCTGAAAAAGACTCGATACACCGTATCTGGCAAGGTTGATACGACATATTAGGCTGGATTCCTTAGAGTGCACGCTACGTTCACAATTAATTAGTGATATCATTCCTAATTTACTTGATTTACTGTATCTTCGAATAGTTATCTTCATGGATACGGCGTATGTAGACAGAAGGGGTACGCCATATTGGGAATTGGTCAAACACGTTTTCTTGTGAAGTCTTGGCGTGGATACGCTGTATATCTTTTGTTGGATACGGCGTATTGGTCAGAAATCAATAATCTTCAAATATCTTCATTTTAGCTCTAAATTATGCGCCTTTTAGCTTGTCTTCACAAAACACTCCTGAATTACTGCATTTATCAACTCTAAAGCAATTAAGTACCAAATAATGCAATAATTATATAAAAGTGGCGAAAATCAATGGATAAATGATATAATAAAGTGAAGTTATTTGATGTCATCAAATAGCCCCCACTTTGAATCTACTTGTCTCATAGTAGGACCTTAGAACAAAGTTTTCCAGTTTTTGTAAATGTATCCCAACCGAAAGTTGAGGGATTTCAGTTTATAGCATCAGTTCAAGCTGACCCTTCACGATATATGGAAATGGAAAACACAGAAAATCACTCGATTAAATCTAGGGTGGAACATTTGTATTGGTATGATCAATGCTCAGTCCGTTGATTAGATTCGTTTTCATAGGCGTGGCCAAGGGATACACATCTTACCATAATAAGATAAGGGAAACAAGTCAAAAGATAATGAGGTTTTGAAGTTAGGGTTGGCATCATTACAACAATCTTTCACATAAGTACCTCACAAAACAAACGGAAGTGTATACGTTTTACCACGGCCGTAACAACAGAATAGATCACATACAATCTGTTCACATCTGTTCGTGTTTACCAAGCGGTTTTGGTGAAGAATTGGTATGGGTAGGGAACTTCTAACTTTCATTCTAAATTTTTCGGCATCCAACAAGGAAGCTGAGTCATGCATACATAGGCCGACGATTGGAACTAGACATGCCATGCTCGAACAAGCTCTGTTCGAGTTAGACATATAAGGTTAGTTGCTTAGAAAGGGAAGTAATTGGGTCTGTTAACAAAAAATTAAGAAAAAAATAGATTTAAGCCAACAAATAAGGTACGGTTGTAGTAAATTTTCCTCCTGACTGTTCCATTGGACAAAGACTCAACAATCATATAGAACCAATCGCCTCGGTTCAAGAAATGACTAATTCAACTACAGTTGGCGTTCCATATCGGCTCTAACTTCCCTTACATCCGCTCTTTACATACTTTTACATAATAACGTGGGGATTATCGCCAATTTTTTTACATGGACTTTACTCGTTTGATTTTTGTTATTAGTAATCTCAGAATAAATCCGATCATTACAAGTGTATTTCTCGGTATTAAAAAATTTCTTTTGAACCGACTATTTTCATTCCTTATCTTTTTTTTGTAATACCATCATAAATCTCACGTTTTTATTCCCCGTCTTCACTATCATAATTATTAAGATAATTTTTTTCTTGTAAACACTTCTTCTTCGGACCATGATTCATAATCTCGAAAAGATAGTGAAACTTACGAGCTAAATCATTTTTCCCATTGCATTGTGCAATTTCCGGGACCAGTACAGAAGATAAAAAAAAATTTCACTTTGACACAGGGAAATACAAAACTTTACAAGAAAAAGCAATTGCAACATTGATTAAAATAACCTAATTCTACACGGTAGGTACGGTTGATAAAGGTGTTTGTAACGAAAACATACAATATGGTGTAGAAAAGAAAGGAATGGGCTCAACAGGTTTGTTCTAGGGAATCTTACTCTAAAAAAGAGAAGTAAACAATGGGTTACACGAGAGTTAACTAACCGTTTGTTGCTGTTAGTTAGTTACTTTTTACGACTTGTAGGCTATTTTTGGTTTAATCCTAGAAATTTATCAGTTGAACATGTTCCTCCATACTAAATACATAGTACTTAATTCTTTTGTGGTCTCGGTGTGATTATACCAGCAGCAAAGTTCTTAAAGGTCCACTAATCACGGCAAACTTAAATTTTTGTGGAATTTTTAGGTAAACAATTAGAAATGGAATAGGCTTAATTCTCACAATATGCATCAAGGGTTATTGTGCGCTAGGTAATGTAACTAGTGATTTTTACCAAAGTCATGCTAAATTTTTTTTAAATTTGGCCTATTTTTTAAGCACTTTAATGCTGTAGCATGTAATTTTGTAAAAAAGACAAGTACGTTCTAATTCTCTACCCCCTCACTTAAATTATACAACTTCCTTGTTGTATAGATAATAATCATTAAATAATAAAGGAAATAGAATTAGAACGGAAAACTCCCTGATGTTTTGCTCGTGACAATTTACTCCAAATGAGTGTCATGAGCAAAAAAGTTGTGTTGGAATAGGGGCTTTAGGAATGCCGGTTACGTTCAACACATGTCCTCTTCAGAATATACCATATCATAGTTTCAACAAGGTCCTGCATAATAGATTAGAAGACAAGTGCAATTTTTATCTCACTATAATGGTTCCAAGAAATTATTTAATCACCCGTCTGTACAAGGATCAATACACTGTATCCCAAACCTTAGGATACACCACATGGTTCCTGTAAAAACAACTAAATTACTGGAAATTAAATATTATTTTTTAGAAACTGATAACGTCCAGACATCTCTATACGCCGTATCCAGAGGGGTTCAATACGCCGTATAGTGTGTTTGGGAAGACAGACTGGTGCAACAAACAATTAAAATGATGGGTCTGTCTCGCGGGATCACTTTTGTTTTAAGCTGGTGGTCTTTAAGTTCGACCTTTTTCCTTCTTGTTGTATCACTTGGTGCGATGTACGGTCCATCCTTTGTCCTTTTTGCGAAAGATGTCTTGGTAAATACTTGATACTCCGTTAACAGTTCATGCCCAAGAGTTGCATTCGTGTGTGCATATGGCTAAGAACTTGTTGGGAATTATATTTGAGTGATTAGCCAAACCATATGAAAAGTTGAAAGGACTTAAGACAAAGGAGGAATTCTTCAATGATGTAAGAATTACAAAGATTATTATAGAAGTTAGAGGATTTAGTTGTTTCCCTAATTTTCTCTTTGTTAAAACCTAGTATCTCTATTTATATAAAGAGATACAGGTTATTAGGTTTAGGTGTACAAGTCGTGAGTTCCATAGTGTACCTAAATGTGTGTGTGTGTATTCCAGGCGTGAGAATGTAGACGCCATATGTAGTATTAGCCTCAAGGTCAAGGTAACTTGATCTTATTACAGTTCATTGATGTAACCATATTATATGTTCAAATATTTATGGCTTGGGAGTGTAGACAGATAAAACCATGTTATGATTACTTTGTTTGTTCTTATTCCACTTCATGGTTATATGTCTTTTTTTTACTGATCCTAGATGATGGGGTCTAAACAACCTCGAGCTATAAACGATCCAAGAACTATTACGTGTTTTAGTTCTATCAGTTAGTCTTTAAGAAAAATGAGTATGTGTATGAGGAAGATCATAAACTCTTAAAAAACATGGAAATCTATTTAAGACGATTTAAATATTACAATCTTAATAAAGAAGTTAGAGTGGCTACAAAGAAAAAGAATAAGGTTCAACTTACAGTACAAAAAACTTGAATAAATTCATCACAAAAAACTATTGTTAAAATTCTAGAGGAGACAGATTAATGGATAAGTGTAAACAGGATTAGGGTATAATGTTGTCCCACCTCCCTATACTGGGAATTTTATGCCACCAAAATCTGATTTAGTTTATCCTAGTCTAGATGATTTTGTTGATGTGAATGAGTCTGTTAGTGAGTCTGTAGTTAAAAAGCCTACTGTTGAGACTAATGAACCTGAGACTGCTAAGAAAGAAAATGGAGCCCTAATTATTGAGGATTGGGTATCTGATAGTGATGAAGAAAATGTGCCTAAGGTTAAAAACCCAGTTAGATGTTTAATAACTAGTTTTGCTAGATAAACTTTTGTTAAGTCTAGCTGAGCAAGTCAAATCTCCTAGGAATAACATTAGTGATAAAATAGGCAACACACACTAGTCTAGAGGGAACAAGTAGGAATAGAACCAACAGATGTCTCAAAAGTTAGGGAGTGATTTTGAGAAGTTCAACAAAGCTTTTCATGGTGTGGTTGTTTTGATCATTTTGAAATGTTTGCAATACTGGTATAATAATGAAGATTTGCAAAACCAGTTTGGAAAATATTCAATGGCACCAGTGAAACAAATAGAATTCTCTAAAATTAACTCATGTCCAAAAGGAACATGTTTCAGAACGTTCTTAAACTAGGTCCTAGATCTATTTAGTTAAATGCTGTTAGAATAGTTAATATGTTCATATCATAGAACAACAGTGATAATGCAGGACCTATGAAAAATATTATTAATAATGCATATTCAACTACTAGAAGGCCTTTTAACAAAATAACAGCAGCTAATAACAGTAATTTCACTAAAAGGGTTAATACTGTTAAGGGAACAAGGGTTAATACTGCTAGGCCAAAAGTAGTTATTAGTGATGTTAATGGAAACAAGGGAAATGCTGTTAAGGCCTCAGCATGTTAGGTTTGGAGACCAAATAAACACAAGGTCTTTAGGACCATGTCTCAGAAAACAATGGTGTATCATTTCCTTTACCAAGAATTTGACTTACTGTATGCCAAGGCAGAGATCAAAAGTCAGTAATGGCTTTGGGTCCCCAAAAGAAAACAAATTTCTTCCATACCATGTATGTGCAGGGCAATCTACAGTAAGATTTGAAGAATAAAAGAGTGATTGACAGTGGATTCTCTAGGCACATGACAGGAAACATATCCTATCTTACAGATTATGAAGAAATTGATGGAGGATTTGTTGCCTTTGGAGGTAATTCCAAAGGAGGGAAAATTAGTAAGAAAGGTAAAATAAGAACTGGTAAATTGGATTTTGAAGATGTGTGAAAATAATAATAGATAGAGTAAATTGGTGAGAAAAAGAATTGAGAGATATAGTGAGCTGAAAAATAGAAAGAGAGATGTGTGAAAATAAAAACTGATAGAGTGAATTGGTGAGAAAAAGAATTGAGAGATATAGTGAGCTAAAAAATAGAAAGAGAGATGTGTGAAATAAAACTGGACCGGAAGCGAATTGTGAGCTAAAAGAATTAAGAGAAATCAAAAACAGACAGAGGAATTGTGAGTAAAAAGAATTAAGAGAAATCAAAAACAGACAGAGAGATTTTGTAAGCTAAAATGTTAATTTGATGATGGAAAAGCTGATTAGAATGGAATTGGAGTTAATGCTGGTGATTCAAAGTTAATATTGCTAGGCATAAACTTACTACAATTGGTATAAGTTAATGCTGTTAGGCATAAACTTACTACTATTGGTATAAGTTAATGCTGTTAGGCATAAACTTACAACTGCTGTTGAAAGTTAATGCTGTTAGGCATAAACTTACAACTGCTGGTGAACGTTAATGCTATTCAGGGTATTTTCATAAATACTTCGATTAAGGGTTTTAATCACTCATTTAATAGATTTTAATCTTTCATATACTCTCTAATCATAAACCCTAACTCAATTTCACCATTCTTAATCAAAACCCAACACAATGTCGGATCTAAAGTTTGCTCATACACACAATTTAGTTGCATTTTTGGAGAAACCTACTGAAAGTGAAGGGTTTAAGGAGATAGTTGATTTTTTGAATGCAAACCCTATCAAATATGCTTTAACCATCAATCCTACAATCTATTGTTCATGTGTTAAACAGTTTTGGGATACTGTCAAAGCAAAAATGGTTAATGGGGAAGTACAATTACAAGCCTAGTGGATAGAAGAAGGTGTTTTATATAACTGAATCCACAATAAGGAGAGATCTTCAACTAGAAGATGCTAGTGGTGTTGATTGTCTGCCAAATGCTATAATTTTTGAACAACTTACACTCATAGGGTATGAAAAACTTTCTTAAAAGCTTACATTTTACAAGGCATTCTTTTCTCCTCAATGGAAGTTTTTAATTCATACAATTTTGCAATGCCTAAGTGCTAAGACTACTGCATGGAACGAATTTAGTAGAACTATGGCCTCTACAATAATTTGCTTAGCCACAAACCAAAAATTTAACTTTTCCAAGTATATCTTTGATAATATGGTGAAAAATGTTGATAGTATGGTAAAATTTTGGATGTATCCAAGATTCGTACAAGTATTTGTGAATAAACAAGTTGGGGATATGTCACATCATAAAAGGATTTATGTTACCCCCTCTCATACTAAGAAGATATTTGGGAACATGAAGAGGGAAGGGAAAGGTTTTTCTAGAAGAGTTACCCCTTTATTTCAAACTATGATGGTTCAAGCTCATGAAGAAATGGGTTGAAGTTCAGAATTACCAATGATCCCTTATCACACACCATCATTACTTAACCATCATCATTCCAACCTCAGAGGAAGCAAAAATCTAGGAAGTCCAAGAAAAAGAACACTGAGGTTCCTCAGCCTAGTAGTTCTACTGATAATGTACCAGATAAAAATATACCTACAACTTCCAATGATCCACTGCTCAGTGGTGAGGATAAACTGAGACTTATTGAATTGATGGACTTATGTACTAACTTAAAAAAGAAGGTTCTTAATTTGGAGAAGGCCAAGACTGCTTAAGATAGTGAAATTGCTAGTCTAAAGAAGAGTTTTAATAAAACATTTCTTTTATGAATAAATATTTTGTTTTTATATTTTTATAAAAACACTTCTGTAGAAATGTAAGGTTTAGGAAAAAATATTTTCTTGATCACTAATCCAGTTTAATGATTTGTTTATTCATACCTTAAGTGATTAATCTTAGAAATAGAATTTTATGATTAGTAATTTATAAACGTTTATTTTTATCGTAAACGTTTTTACATTTTGTTATTATCATAACATTGAGAGGTCAAAAATTATAAATAACGTTTTTAGACATTATTTGTATTAACACACTACAACAACAACTGTTGCTGATGAAGTTGAAATGACTTTGGCTCAAACACTTATAGAGATAAAGAGTGCAAAACCCAAGGCAAAAGGGATTGTTATGCAAGAGCCAAGTGAATCAACTCCAACAATTTCTTCTCAACAACCATCACATGTTAAGGGTCAAGGTTCAAAGGATAAGGGTAAAGAAAAGATGATTGAGTATGAGAAGCCTTTAAAGAAAAAGGATCAGATTATGTATGATCAAGAGGTTGCTGTAAATCTTCAAGCTCAAATACAAGCTGAATTGGAAGAAGAGAGGATTTCAAGACAAAAGGAAGAAGAAGCCAACATAGCTTTAATTTAATCATGGGATAACACACAAGCAATGATGGATGCTGACTATCAAATGGCTCAACAATTACAAGCAAAAGAACAAGAGCAGTTGAGTATTGAAGAAAAGTCAAAGTTGTTTGTACAACTCTTAGAAGCTAGAAAGAAACACTTTGCAGAAATAAGAGCAAGAGAAAAGAGGAAAAAACCACCAACTCAAGCTCAACAAAGAAAGCTATATTGTAACTATTTGAAAAACATGGAAGGATACACTCTGAAACAGTTGAAGGGCGTCAAGTTTAAAGTTATCAAGGACATGTTTGACAAAGCTTTTAAAAGAGTTAACACTTTTGTTAACGACAAAATAGAGTTGGTTGAAGGTAGTGAAAAGAGAGTAGAGGATAATACTAAGAGAGTAGGCACAAAGCTAGAACAAGAAGTGGCCAAGAAGCAAAAGATAGATAATGATCAAGAAGAAGTTGAGATGAAAAAACTTATAAAGGTTATTCCTGATGAAGAGGAAGTAGCAATTGATGCTTTACCATTAGCTACTAAACCTCCAAGCATTGTTGATTGGAAGATTGTTAAAGAAGGAAAGATCAGTCTATTTCAAATCATAAGAGCTAATGGAAGTTCAAAAAGGTACTCATCAATGATTCAAATGTTTAAAGATTTTGACAGAGAAGATTTAGAAACTCTGTGGAAACTGGTGAAAGCTAAGCATGGATCTACAAGGCCAGTGGAGGGCTCTGAGAGTGTTATGGGGGATCTAATGACAATGTTTGAACCTTATGTAGAAAGTCCAGTATAAAGGACTCTGAAAAATGAAAAAGTGTTGATATGGAAGCTATTTGATTCATGTGGAGTACACTTTCTGAGGTTGCAATCTATGCATCTCTTTATGTTGGTTGAGATGAGATATCCCCTTACACTAGCAACAATTACAGATATGTTGAACAAGAAGCTTCAAACTGATCATCTGAATGAAATCTGTCATCAGCTTGTCAAGCTTATGACAAAACAACTCAAGAATCCTAGAAGTGTTTGAAAGCATCCTCCTGGTGATGGTGAAGACTTTTAATGAAGAAACTTGATGATTTTGAAGATAAATATCAAGTTTAGGAGAGGATTGTTGGGATTAAAAGCTTCTTGATGCTGTTTAGAAGTTAAGACTGCTTAGGTGTGTGTTAGTACTACTAAGCATAAATTAATGCTGTTAGTAATCTTAATGAAAAATATGCTAAGTAGTTAGTACTGCTAGTGTAAGTTACTACTACTAGTGTATATTAGTAATGTTAGTTACTACTGTTAGTAATGTTAGTACTGCTAGAGTAATGATAGTACTGCTAGAGTAAAGTTAGTACTGCTAGTGTAACTTAGTACTGCTGATGAAGAATGAAGAAAATATTATAAGTAGTTAATGCTACTTTTACTCAGTTAGTGCTGCTGGTACAAAGTTACAACTGCTTATTCAGAGTTAATGTTGCTGGTACAAAGTTACAACTGCTGAAAGGTTACAACTGCTAATGGATAAAGATTGATTGAAGATAAAGATGGCTTATGTGATATGTATGAGATATTTTTGTAAAAGATACGTATAAGTTATTTGTTTAGAAGATCATGATAACTTAGGAAAATATTGTAAGCCTGTTAGCACTCCTTGGTGTATAAAAGGAGGTCCTAGGGCATAGAGATAGATATCATCTTTTCATTGTTCTGT